>PITB01025016.1:0-23432 GCA_004024585.1 Paradoxurus hermaphroditus
AGTATCCTTTTGCAAAACTTGTAGCATTTTGCTGCTAATTTTTTCCAGTTTCTAGGTATTAACATCCACCTCCTCTCTAGGGATCTCCCAGACTTCATCTTCATAAGGACTTTATTTTGCTTCTTTCACCCCATCTCCACTCGACTCCCAACCCCAACCCAGTAAGCTTCATGTGTGTGTATGCTTTTGTCTAAAATGGCTCTTGACACGTCCCGCGTTCAGACCCTAGGTGCAGCAATTTAGAAGCTCCTCCATCAGAAGTGCGGTATGTGGGAAGAGTCTGTTCCCTACGGAATCAAAATTTGAGTTGAGAATTTATCACGAATTCTAACTACACTGTTATTAGTTAAAAGGACTTTGAACCAGTTACTTCATTTCTTTGCATCTCACTTTCCCCACGTGCCCAACCTGGGAGTGCAACAGACGCCTCCCACTGTCGTCCTGGAGATGAAGGGAGGCCTCGGCACAGATTCCGAGGTGAGGAGCAGGCTAACGCATAACGGCAAGCATTAACGATTGGTGCCATTAGGAGTGTGCTCAGAACACAAAAACTGGTTCATGTTTGCTTACACAGTTTCAAAAAACATTTTTTAAAGATTTTATTTTTTTATATTTATTTATTTTGAGAGAGAAAGAGAGAGAGAGAGAGGGGAAAGAGAGAGAGAGAGAGGGGAAAGAGAGAGAGAGAGAGGGGAAAGAGAAGGCACACGCCCCATGCCCCTAGCTGGGGAAGAGAGAGAGGGAGAGAGAATCCCAAGCAGGCTCCACACTGTCAGCACAGAGCCTGATGTGGGGCTCGAACTCACAAAACCATGAGATTGTGACCTGAGCAGAATTCAAGAGTCGGATGCCTAACTGACGGAGCGACCCAGGCAGCCCTGCTTGTACAGTTTTTACATTTTAATGTGACATTCTGTAACTCTCCTCTAGGATCCTAAAGAAAACATTATCTTTGATTTGTATTCAATAGTCAGTTTTTCATTTGTTAGGTCCTATCTTAGTTAAAGCCGTTAAAAATATGTGCAGGGGCGCCTGGGGGGCTCAGTCGGTTAAACCTCCGACTTTGGCTCAGGTCACGATCTTGCGGTTTGTGGGGTCGAGCCCCACTTTGGGCTCTGTGCTGACAGCTCAGAGCCAGGAGTCTGCTTTGGATTCTGTGTCTCCCTCTCTCTGCCCCTCCTCCACTCACGCTCCAGTCTCTGTCTCTCAAAAACGAATAAATGTTGGGGCACCTGCGTGGCTCAGTTGGTTAAGTGGCCGACTTCAGCTCAGGTCATGATCTCATGATCTGTGAGTTCGAGCCCGCGTTGGGCTCTGTGCTGACAGCTCAGAGCCTGGAGCTTGTTTCGGATTCTGTGTCTCCTTCTCTTTCTGCCCCTCCCCAACCTGTGCTCCGTCTCTGTCTCTCAAAAATGAATAAACATTAAAAAAAATAAAACACCTGTATATGTTTAAACTTCATAAATTTTCCATTTTATCTCGATTGGGTGTATTTATAATGATAATCCTTTCATATATATGTGCCCCCGCACCTCCCTGGATTTGCAATACCATTTTCACAAATAAGATTAAGAACAAATTCTTATTATCTAACACCTCTCCATATGGAAATTTTCCAACTGACCCAATGTGACTTTTAAAACGGATTGTGAATTGTTTTAAACTATGAAAGAAGCCTTCGAATACTGGAAAAATTAAGTTGTGGCTAGAGGATTTGGGAAATGGATGGTTTTCCTTTCTGGAACAGTCTTCGTCAATCGCCTGTTCTCCCATTGTTTAGAAAAGTAAATGAAAGCTAACTTTACAACGTATAACTCTGGAATCCTTTGTTAGAAAGAAGGGACAGGAATCAGTTGCTGCATCTATTTGCACGTGTATCACAGTGGAGATTTTGCAACAGTTTGTTGGGCCCCATTCCCTGGTGCTGCTGGTTCCTTGGCAAAGCGGGGGACTGGAATGTGCACTGCTAAGTTTCCAGGTAATTCTAATATTGCCATTTGGGGACCACACTCGGAGAATACTGTGTACCGCATCCTGCTCTTACAACCATTAGACATAGTTTGAGCTATCTTAATTTGTGTATCTGATCACCTAACCCGGTCATAAAGGATACTGAGAACCAACTGTGTGAAACTTGATACCATGTTAACACTAAGAGCCACAGTTCTGGGTAGTGAAATAGTCAGCCTTTTCCCAAAGCACTGGGAATACACCAAGCACAAAAAGTCCATATGAACATGGTCATTTATCTATACGTGAGTAAAATTCTCTAGAGCGAAGACCAAACCACACTGTCAGCAAATCGGTTGGGCTCGGGATGTTTCTGTGCGCACACACATACACCATCTATTGAGTTCATTGATCTGAAGGAAACAATCGGGACCTTTCGGGATTTCACTGCTTCCTGATGTAGTGAGAAGAACCAGAGTTATTTAGTTGCGAAAGTGAATTCTGGAAAGGTCGTAATAGGTTTTATTCGCCCTTAGGCCAAGGGCACCTAATGGGCTTGCCCTGAAAAGTGCCTTTGGGAGAATTTATTTGACTTGGGTGATTTTTCCCTCCAAGTAGATGCAAATAAGCCTCTAAAAAAAAAAAAGGTTAAGAGTCTGGGCAGCACACTGTAGCTCAGGAGGACTCAGACGGGAGCCAGGGAAGAGGGGGTCCCTGTGGCCCCCTGTGAACAACACCTGTGTGCTTCCTCCAACACGCCTGGATGTGCTAGCTGCCCTCCACCTCTCTCCTTCCAGCTGGACAAGGATTCATCCTTGCTGGAGCCAACGGGGCCTCATGGCACACACCTGCCACTGCCACTACCCCCGCAAACGGCCCTATTCCAAGTGGCACACACATCTCAGCCCCAGGGAGCTCCTCGCACGGCCAGGGATGGCACCGTCATTGCCCCTGTGTTCCGGCATCAAAGTAGCCTCCCCGCCATGCACCACCAGTGAACTAGGAATGGTCAGAGACAGACTTAAGACAAAGAGAGCATTTTATAAATGTCTTTGATTTGACTATTAATACATCCAAATTATTGGCTCATGTACCTACTTCTGTTCATCTCAGAGTGTTTTTGTAAACAAGAAATATCATTAAACTTCACACCCAAAGTGTATGCAACACTGGCGGGGACGTGAATACTTCACAGGTAGGTGGTGGGTAGACGAATGGCCTGGTGTGCAAAGCTGAGCAGTTGAGCAGGGCTGCAGAAGTCAAACGGAAACCAGGAGGATGAGGGGTGCCTGGGTGGCTCAGTCAGGTGAGCATCCGACTCTAGGTTTTCGCTCAGGTCATGATCTCCTGGCTTCTTGAGATCCAGGCCCGCATCGGCTCTGTGCTCACAGCTTGGAGCCTGGAGCCTGCTTCGGATTGTGTGTCTCCTTCTCTCTCTGCCCCTCTCCTGCTGTGCTCTCGCCAAAACCGAATAAACATTAAAAAATTAATGTGTGTGTGTGTGTGTGTGTGTGTGTGTGTGTGTGTACACCAAGAAGGTGAGGTGAAGGCTGGACCAGCGGCTCTTCAGAGAAGCAGCATTCCAAAGGTGATGATGCAGAGCCTGAGGACCAGGGAGGCTTGAAAGACAAACAGAAGGGACAGTACGGAATGGGGGTCAAGGAAAAAGTCAGTGACAGGACAAGATTGACTGAAACCCAGGTAACAGCCCACTGAACACAACAGGAAAACATGGATCCCCAGCTCAAGGAGAGAAAAAAGAGCCAGAGACACTACAGCCCGGCTGTGTACCTCTTCAGATGCAGACTTAGCCTTCAGATGGGGTGGTGAGTAGGGCAAAAGGCTAAGGAAAACCATCTCCTGAATTTTAAGGGTTCGATGAGCAAAGAAAATTTCCTGAAGCTTCTCTAGGTAACAGTAAGCCCAAGTGATCAGAGGAATCTGGGGGTGTCTTAATAAAGAATCTAATCACAAATACAGGAATTGGGAAATACTAATGGAGGTACCTAGTTAAATACTGGAGGATATAAAGCCAGGTTACCCTGGAACATACTATATACAGATGGCTCTTAGAAAAATGAGTCATGGAATACCTCGCATGTATCATTATTGGCGGGTGCTTTTGGTCCTCGGGGAAGCTCCGAAATTCAAATGGCCCCCTCTGTAAGTTAACTCATTGCAAAACAAACTACTCTGAATCCTGGCCGGGTAACTAGCATGCATTTGTTAATTCTCCACACACCTCTAAGTCTCAGAGGGCAGAGCTACTGGGCTGGGCTGAGCTGAGCTGGCTCGGGCAACTGCGGTAGCTGGCCCGTTGGCTTGGAAGCTACCAGACCGCGGATGGCCAAGGCGGGACGAATGGACTCTCCTCCTTCATATCCCATCAGGAAAATGCTCTCACGGTAATCAGAGGGAAGCTCAGGAGAGCTTGGACATGCGGTCATGTTTTTCAAGCATCTAGTGTGCCACTGTCCCACCGGCTAAAGCAACTCGTTTGAGGCCAGATTCACTGTGGGAAGGCACTCTGGAAAGGTCTGGATACAGGACCCAGTACTCAGTCCACGACACCCGCTGTTTGTTTCACCGTAGAAACTTCGGAAAGAATGAAAAAGTATAAAATTCACCATATTTCACTTCTATAGAAAAAAAAAGTCCTATTTCTTCCTCTTTTTTTGGTGATTATTTGCATCCCCACTTACAAAAACAAGGACCATTAAGTACATGTGATTTATACCTTTTTAAAAATTTGTATCTTTTTTGGTTATTCTGCTTACATTTTCACAAGTTTCTACTGTTCTGAAGCCTCATGGTCTTTTCAAGGCTGCATAATAATGACTTGCTGTTTTTCTTTTTATTTCTTTTTTATTTTTTTTTTTAGTATTTATTTATTTTTGAGAGACAGACCGTGAGTAGGGGAGGAACGGAGAGAGAGGGAGACACAGAATCTGAAGTGGGCTCCAGGGTCTGCACTGACAGGCTGACAGTAGTGAGCCTGATGTAGGGCTCGAACCCATGAATCATGAGATCGTGAGCTGAGCTGAAGTGAGACGCTACACCGACTGAGCCGCCCAGGTGCCCCTGACTTGCTGTTTTTGTACATTAACTGAAACATTTTCAAATCATAGAAACTTTATCATATATAATCTTGCTTCCTCAGGAGAGCTGATTTAACTGAAAATTGGTGGGCCGATTATTCTTAAGCCTTTCACTGTCCATTACCAAAATGTTTTCCAAAACGTTTGTTCTTCTTTTCATTATCAATCATGAACGAATACACTGTGCCCTCTCCAATCAGGAATGTTACCTTGTTTTATTAAATGTCAGTAATAAGAATAGTAGCTGTGACTACCTTTGGGGCCAAGGTCAAGATTTAATCAATCTGTATCAAGCATCAGAACAGCTTTGGGCATTAGATATGCACTGTACATATGTTAGTAAGACTGTCACTACATAATGTTATTAATGGACATGTTATTAATTGGAACACATTTGATTATCCAGAGTTAAGTTTACTTTTCTCTTTTTACATATTCCTTCATGTATCTTCTCATTTTCCTCCTTTTTTATCTTGTTATTTTCCTTCATCTATGTTTTGTTATTTCTTTGCTTCCCTTGTGAGTTTTGATCTTCGCCTTCTATGTTCTTTAAAACAAAAAGTTCTGAATTTAAAGTTCTTTCATAAAATTCTTTAGAGAATCACACTCCACAGAACAAACTAAATTACTGGTTTCTGTGCTGCCTGGTTTTGCGCAGTAACACCCAGTGAAACACAGAGGAAGAAACCCAGGATCCGAAGACGAAGACAAGGCTGGAAACAGTTCCAGTACTTTCCATTGTGTCCATTTGCTTACGCTTCCCCTAAATAACTGCAGTGTCTCTCTTTGTTTCAAGATCTGCCCTCAGGGTTTGCCCAGGCCCATCTGAGGATGCCCTCCCCTGGAATCTGTGATCAGGTGTCTTCATTTTGTGTGGCTGTGCTGGCCCTCCAAGGGAGGTGGCGGGGAGGGCGGGCGGTTCTCCTCCATTGAGAAGACCCAAAAATCGCTCCATCAGGAAAGGGTACAAAACACGAGAGTCACTCTATCTGCGGAAGATACATGTCTTCTCTCTTCACTTTGTTTTATGGCTAACAATTAAGTTGATTTAAAAAGAAGTCCATGCTGCCTCTGTGCGCCACTTCACACGCCAACCTTCATAATTGCTCCCCCAGTGTAATGGCCTAGTTGTTAATTTTAGATAGTTGGAACCGTAAGTCATATATTTTTAAACCATGGAGTCATTTTTAATTAATGTCTATTTGTTTTCATTTTGAAGCTCTGTTGAAATAATCAATAATGGAAGTTGAAAGTAGGGGCCGTAGCAATCAAGTTATATGAACTCATTTTGGCTTTAAATTATTTGCAGAATCTTCATAATTTTTTGATACAAAATACTGTTAAATTGGTCCCTGGTTCAATCGGTCTGTTAAATTAGTCTTCCTGCACGTGACTGAAGTTAGAATTCTATTTCTATTTTCTGTGGCATTATAGACTAGGGCGATTTGAAAAAAAAAAAAAAGATCAAATAAAAGTTGTACTTGAGGTCAGGGGTCATTTAAACGAGGCCAATCAGGATGGGCCAGCTCTTGTGTTCTGCCAGAAAGAGCTGCCCAGTCACAGACAGAGAGCAAGACGAACACTTCATTTGACCAAGGAGGGGTACTGCCCAGTGACCATCGTGCAGCTAGAAAAAGGGAAAACAAGTGAAGAGACTATGAGAGCCTACTTAGGACCATGGACTGTGGACAATACACCACATAAGGCCGGTGTTGTTGGCAAATGGACGCTGAGCTCCCTGAACAGGAGACGCCTGAGTGGGGCATTTTGGATGGAGAGGAGGTGCTGCTGGAAGCTGGAAATCTATAGCAAGGAAGGTCAGAGAGATTCGAGAGACGGCACACAACCTAGGTGATAACAAAGTCTAGGGTCTTCGTTCCAGACAGGATGGTTTAGAGGAGACGGTAACAAGGCATTTGTTAGACAGGCAGACAAAGCGGTGGGCGGAATGTCCACAAAATGGTAAAATAAAGAACATCATGTTAACGGGGGGGGAAATAAGATCATGAAGCCCAGTGCTCCACAGATGAGGGGAGACAGAAAACTGTAAATGAACACAGGGTGTTCTAAATCAGGGGGGTATTTTATTCATTCATTCATTCATTCATTTAATTATTTTTTTAAATACTTTTTTATTGTCAGATTGGTTCCCATACAAGAACACCCAGCGCTGATTCCAATCCGTGCCCTGCTCAGTGCTCGTCACCCTCTCCGCCCCCTCCCATGCCCACCTCATCCCTCGATTTGTTCTTAATATTCAAGAGTCAGGGGGCGAGTATTTTAAAGGAGCCAGCAGGGTAGAGATTGGTATAGTTCCATTAGAGAAAAAAAATATGCTTCCACGAATGCCGAAGGAAATTCCTTTTCCAGAGAGTTGAAGACCCACGAGACACGTGTACCTTGTGAAAGTAAATGAATAAAAGAAATGGAGAATATCCTTTCAGATATGGAAAAAAAAAAATCTCATTAACTTTTCTCAGCCAAACTAGAAAACGAAATTGGAAGCTGAACTTTTAAGAATGACCCCGAGTCTTGGTGTGCTGAACACTCTGCACTGAGGGGTACAGAAGAAACCGGCAGCAGAACGTTTCCTGTGACACGGGTTCTCGGCGCTAGGAACAGGCTGGCTGCCCTTGGGGTCAGGCTCAGGGCGGCGGGCTCTGCGTCCCTGAAGAGTCACCGCTACACCTACACGCAGGACCTCATGCTCACTCTGCTACCACTGCGGACACCAGCTCATGGCCGGGCAGCTCCCGGGCCCTCGTCCCACGTGGGTTCAACCCTACAACACCTCAGTAGCAAAACAGTCTTATTGAGCAAATACCTGATGTTTCTATTCTATCACTTTTCATCCGGGAAAGATGGTGCCAATACCATACGGTCCCATGAGAAAAGAGAATTTGACGATTGGAGAACATGATTTCACTTTTTTTTTAAACGTTTATTTATTTTTGAGACAGAGACAGAGCATGAGCGGGGGAGGAGCAGAGAGAGGGAGACACAGAATCCAAAGCAGGCTCCAGGCTCTGAGCTGTCAGCACAGAGCCCCATGTGGGGCTCAAACTCATGAACTAAGAAATCACGACCTGAGCTGAAGACGGATGCCCAGCCCACTGAGCCACCCAGGCGCCCCAAAGACTGGCTGCTTTTAAACAACACAAATGTACTGCTCACAGTTCTAGGGGCTGGAAGTCCAAGCCTGGGGTGCCAGCATGGCTGGGTTCCGGTTAGAACCCTCTTTCGGGGCTGCAGGCTGCGTGCTTCTCTTTAGTCCGCACATGGAAGAAAGGGCCAGGGAATGTTCTGGGCTCTCCTTTACAAAGGCACTCATCAGCCTTTATAATCCCACTCCTTAACCTCCACCCTCAGGACCTAACCACCCCCCTAGAGTCCCCACCTCCTAACACCCTCACCTTAAGGACTAGGTTTCAACGTTCAGCTTTCAGAGAAACATAAACATTGAGAACACAGAAGAAATACAGGCCGGGAATAACGATACATTAAGTACCGATATCCTTAGCACTTAAAGTGACTTAAGAGACTACAGACTGGCAAAGAAAAATAGGACTTGAGGGCCATGGCGCATGTCTATAGTTGATTCTTTCAAGTGTAAGGACGTAGACAATTATACTGTTGAGTTGTTCTCACAGCTGGTTAATAGGAACGGCCTGATAAAGTCTTCTTGAACCCACGCCCACCACTCTCAGAACTGGCTCCCTGAGATTTTATCGGAGTTCACGTGTGCTGGGGTGAGTCTTGTATCCTACCCTGGTTATGATTCTGCACAGCAGTATTTGGCCTTGAGTCTCTCCTCCCATTTTGGTGAAGGACACCGTAATGTAACAAAGCTTGGAAAGCTGGAAAACCCCAGTCCCTAAAACTGAACTGAGCCTGTGTTAGGATTTGAGATCTGCAGAGACTCTAACCAGACTTGAAACCTCCTGATGCCCTGAAGGAACTCAGATATGACAAAAATACGGTGACCCACTGTCCAAGAATACCACTCTGAAACTAACGACAGCTTTGTCTACTGTTGGTGCCTGGCTCTTTCCACCAGGTGCAAATAATCAGAAGAGCATGCCCTGACACCTTAAATGTCACTTAACTCCTCAACTCTGATAATGCAGGGAGTGGCTGAGACTTTACAGAGTGTCAGCGTCAACTCCCAATGTTAGCACTAGGTTGCAAAGCATCTCCTGGCTCATGGCCGGGGGATCCTAACAAGGAGTGTGTACCCGCACATTTGTAAGATGCGTGATTTGTATATGTTGCATATACTTCCTAAGTGTGTGCTCAGTATTTGGAAGGCAATATACTAGGAATGTACTCACAGACATGTGGAAAAAAGCATCGACAGGGATTCTCAACTGACCCGCCAGCGTAATGGAACAGTCAGATCCCTCTTGCTCCACAAATCAGGCACGTACACGTATGCTAATAGGATATAAGGAAGCCAAGATCGCATACTCTGCATGCACGTGTTGTAACGTATTTATAGCAACTAACTCTTGTTCTTGGAACAGAATAAACGCCCACAAAAAAACTTAAGGAAAACGAAATTCTTAAAAGTGACTGGATTACTATGGAAAATGTCTCTAACTATAACATTACTAAAAGACAAAATACTTTTTATTCAATGTTTATTATCTAACGTGGATGCTTCCTTGAGAAATTTGCCTTTTCTTTTAACTAAATGATTAAATAAATCATGATTTTATGAGTTACCAATATTAACAGCATCACTGACAATTATTTAGCGGACTCCACTTCCTTTTTTAGAGAATGAGAAATTTTTTAATTGGCCCATTTATGTCAGGTCATATACATCAAGATGTAGCTGCTCTGCTAAAATTCTGCAGATGTAAAGATCTGTTTCCAGTTCTTTTGTTTGATAAAAATGACCCGTCTTAAGAATGGTAAAAATGTCACAGGTGTCACTGAAAGACTAATAAAATAGGTATTCTTTGACAAAAATATAAGTAAAGGGGTGATGTGATTAAAAGCAAAGCTTAAGGGCAACGACAACAAAAAAACACTCCCCCCCCAAAAAAACCCAAAAGAGTCCAATGTGTTAGAATGACCATTGCACCAAAAAAAAAAAACCTATGCGGACAGTGTCCTCATGCGACAGTTGAAAAGAATCATTACAAAATGGGTAACACGTAGTTAAGAGAGGAAACGGAAAATTTAGTAATATTTTTCTTCATTAAATGCTGTGTCAATGGTTTCTTTCTCTCTCTCTCTCTCTCTTTTAGCAAAACACGATTTTCAAATAAAATTTTCTATGGCAGTCAGCTGAAACGGACAGAAATGCCCTGATGGTGGGGAGGGGGAGGGTGAAGGAGCTGGATTTCTGGACACTGAATCTCCCATTTAGCCCTCTAAGGTTGCCCCCCGCAAAACAATTCCAGTTTCAAAATGGTATTTTATAATAAGGGAAATAAGTGGAATAAACAGTATCAATAATTCACTACAAACAACCTTGCGAGAAAAATCAAAGTAGAAAACGTGTCTTGAGATGCTCCCATTGTCTGTTTCCTTATTCTTCTCTCTCCTTCTCCCTATCCACACGGTGCCCGTGTCCACCAGCGTATCACTTCCATAACTGCTCGCTCCATAGGCCAGATCCTGTGAAGGAGATCCTTAACAATACCTTCTGATTCAATGAAAGCTTGCTGGAGAGCTACTTACTGCAAGGCAATACATTCAACATCATAGAATGAAAACAGAAAAGCCAGTCACCCTGTAATCTAATCCATTCGACCTGGGGCCAGTCCTACTACTTTTAACTGCCCTCTATCACTTCCAAAGGAAAGAAGCATTCCCTAATAATGATGAAAACCATTATTTAATAAGAATCGACTAGGAAATCTCACACCTAGAAATGCAAATCGGTATTTGGGATTTGGGAAATCCTGGACAGTATCTAGTAAAGTTGAACATACTGCCTAAGCTCTGATCCAGAAACTCCACTCTTTAGGGTGTGCGTGTGTTCAAGAGAAATGCATACAGGATATAGTCACAAGAGTCCTGTTCAAGAATGTTGTTACATACACTAATCATAACAGCCCCCCCCAAAAAATGCAAACCAAATGGCCATAAACAGTAGAACAGGTAACTAGATTGTCACATAGTCATACAATGAAATAATGAGAATTAAACTATAACTACTCACAATAACGAGAATTAATTACACAAAAATAATGTTGAATCAAGTAAGCCAGCTTACCCCTCCTCAACTTCGAATAAGGAAAATTGACCTCTAGTGTTAAAAGTCTAGATATTGGTTACTCAGTCTCTAAACTAGGAGTCCCAGAGTGTTCTGGGTATCCTGATAATGACTCGTTTCTTCATGTGAAAGCTGATCACTGGTCTTGACTAAACTCATTGAGCTACACATTGTATGTATCCTTTTCTGTTTGCATGTTATTCTTTAATAACATTTTCCCCCAAAGAGGAGAAAAATAATCAGTTCAACTCACCACGTTAACAAAATAATGGGGGAAATAATAAAAGATTCCTATTAACGCAGACAGAAATACCTATAAAATCCAGCCTTCATTAATGAAAACTTTCTTAGCAAACTTGGAAACAAAGGGAACTTCATTAATCTGATAAAGAACATCTACAAGAATCTTCCAGCAAACCTTGCATTTCATTGTGAATTATTGAAACCTCTCCCTGGAGATCAGGACTAAGACAAGGATGCCTGCTATCACCAATTCTCTCTGACATTTTACTCAAAGTCCTAGGTAATGCAGTAAGGCAAGCTTAGAAAATGAATAAAGCCGCCATTCTTCCAAGAGGACTTGGTGCTCACAGAACATCCAAATGAATACAGAGACCAGCTATTATAATTAACATGTGAGTTCAGCAAAGCCACTGGATAGAAGTTCGGAAAGCAAAGTCAATTTTATTCCTAGACACAATAAACAGAAAATCTAGAAGTACATAGAATCCAAATCAAAATTTAGGCACTGAGATCTATTACAAAGCCACTGCAGAGCTCCATACAAAACATTTCAAACCACTATCTGAAAAAATGAGAAGACTTTTAAGAAATACTCTACTTAGGAGCACCTAAGTGGTTGTTGGTTAAGTGTCCGACTTCGGCTCAGGTCATGATCTCATGGTTTCTGAGTTTGAGCCCCTCATCGGGCTCGGTGCTGACACCTCAGAACCTGGAGCCTGCTTCGGATTCTGTGTCTCCCTCTCTCACTGCCCCTCCCCCGCTCACACTCTGTCTCTGTCTCTCTTAAAAATAAATGTTTAAAAAAAAAAGAAAGAAAGAAAGACTCTACTCAAAGACTATCCGGACTTCCTAAGTAGTAACCTCTGAAGGCCGGGTCCTTACTTTAGTAGTATTGATCAATACATTTTGGACTCTTTCTCCCAATTTCACTTAGAAGTAGAAATGATTCATTGCTGTATAGTTCCACTTTGGAGTTAACAAAAAATAGTCTACATTTTTCTTTTTCGTCAACAAATGACTTTTAGCTTCTTACAAAACATTAAGCTTTCCATTTTAGGAAGGAAAAAAAGAAAAAGGGCCACAATGGGAAGTATTCAAACCATGGACCTCAGATTCTAAACTACATTTTAAGAATTCCAAAAGGGTGGGACACTTGGCTGCCTCTGCTAGAAGAGCATGCGACTCCCGATTTTAAGGATTCCAAAAAGGTTTATGTTCAAGCATCATGACTATAGCATTTGAAGGAATGGGGACTGGCCGTCCATTTGGCGGAATAGAAATGTCCCTTCATGGCTCATCATCTCCCTCCACCAATGGCAGTCTCCTGAACTTTACTCATCTCTTGATCATGCATTTACACAACACATATTGCGGGTGCTAACTGTGTGACAGGCCCTGTGTTAGAGATTAAAGGACTCAATGGCAAATCTGGTCTTCTCCAGAATCCCTCATCTCTATTCCTCCCTCTTTATCTATTCTTCCCTCCTCCCAAAG
This sequence comes from Paradoxurus hermaphroditus, assembly GCA_004024585.1. Lineage (NCBI taxonomy): Eukaryota > Metazoa > Chordata > Mammalia > Carnivora > Viverridae > Paradoxurus > Paradoxurus hermaphroditus. Next base: position 13,015 of record PITB01025016.1, read on the forward strand.
ACTCATTCCCTCCCCCAAAGACTCTTTCCAGAGACTTACTTAAAAAACAATTATAGAGAAGATATTTCATTTTCATGGATTTTTTGGGGGTCAAAAACATATCATCATGATATATGTGATGACTGGTTACCATAGACCACACTGTGTCTTGGATATAGAAGTTTCCTCAGCTATAATTTTCTTATAATTTCAAGGTAATTTGATGAGACCTATAGTTTTTAACTGTAAATTATTAACTTTAAAGGCTTTATGAAGCAAAAAATTAAAAAACCAAAAAATAAAGGCTCTATGAAACAATGAACGGGGATCTACTATATATTAAATTTCAGGTTATGTCACTAATTTTTTAGAAATGTCTTCCCAAATGTAATAACATACAGAAGATGGTGATTGACACATGATTCAAGATGTCTCACAGCTGTCCTGAAATTTCCTTTTGATGTTCATATATAGACTTTACAAATTAAAAAAAAAAAAAAAAAAAAAAGGAATACACTACAATCCTTGGAAATAGCATTTCTTCTGCTTTCTTTACTTTAGATGAAACTTTTCCCGGGTTTTGTCTCTATCATGACCATTCTGATGTCTTGCTGGTGTTTTGTACAGTTGTTATCACCATGGAGGTTATTGATTTTTTTCCCCTCAAAGTATCTGTCCATGTTTTTGCTATTCTTTCTTTACTGTCTTTAGTGCATACTAAGATCTCTCATTGATTGTCAAGTAAGAAAAAATGCATAATTTGACTTAATTTCTCATTTCTGAGATTTGGGATATAAAAAAACTCTGGATACCCTTAAACTAGCATACTATTTTAACTTAGAATAATTGAACTCAGAAATCTAGAATATCCACATTGTAGGGCCTCTCAGAGGGAGACACAATAATAATTCACTGTCCCTAAATAAGCTTTTGAATATTGACTTACCATCACTAAGGGTTTTCAAGATTTGAGAAACTTGCTGATATTTCTGCACGATATATGTTTTTTGTGTTTTTAAGAGAGAGAGTATTAGCAGGAGAGAAAGGCAGAGAGAGAGAGAGAGAGAGAGAGAGAGAGAATCCCAAGCAGGCTCCAAGTTGAGTGTAGAGCCCAACATGGGGCTCTATTCCAGGACCCCGGGATCATGAAATCAAGAGTTGGACATTCAACTGACTGAGTCACTCAAGTACCCCTCTGCACAATATTCCTTAAAAAAAAAAAAAATTATCCTCGGCTTCAGTGGTCTCCAACAATGCCTGCGCCAGCCCTGCAGATCGGAAGTCATGCCTCAATCTAAAAAAACCCAGGGCTCTAAAATTACAAACCAATTTGAGAGGGGAAGGAATTGAGCCAAGGAGAGGAAACAAGAGCAGTAAGCAAAAGGCGTGCAAATGATTTGCATAAGTTGCAACTAGCAGGGGCCAAGAAGGAACGCAAGGTGCAAGACTATGTGTGCCAGGGGACTAGACCCCATCAGAGCACTCGGGAAAGGGATGCTGAGTACGTGCCGCCAATCTGGGGTCTCACAGTGAGGAGGGGAGAGTGTTCTGGCAGAAGGAAGTTTCTGCAAAAGGCTTGGCAGAAATAAACACTAATTGAATAATAAAAATAATACATGCAAAGAATTCCAGTCTGAGGAAGAGAGAGTGGAGAGGAAGGGGGATCCAAGACAAGCATACAGGCACACATTGTGGCCATGGCAACACCTTCTCCCTCTTGAAACCCCTGTAGGCTGCGGAGAATTCCATCAGGTAGTTGATGCAACCAGTGACTACAAGAAATCCTGACTCAAAAAAACTCTCTGAGGGGGAAAAGAAAGAGACAAAATTGGGGAAATTTAAATACTTATTCAATCCTTGAATCATGGTTAATATTTCAATCATGACAATGAAATTGTATATACGCTTTTTAAAAAATTCCTTATCTTGCATAGGTAGATACAAATAGAGATCAAGTGAGGTGATGACTAGAAGGTTTTCAAAATAATCCCAGAGGTAGTGTGTGGGGTACAGAGGAAGAAGTCCAAACTCGTGGTGAAGAGTTATGAAACCCAGACTGGTTTGTGGAGGTCCATGAAGGTGAGGGGATTAAGATCTACATTAAGTTGACAAGGGCAGAGGTGGGGGAAGCAGGGACTGGGTGGGGGGGGTACTGGCAAATGGAGGCATCAGGGTGACTCGTAGGCTTCCAGCCCACATGCTTGAGTGGCCGGAAAGATCATTCACTGTGACAAGAGACACATAAAAGAACCAGGTTTTATGGTAGGGTTGGGGAAAGGGTGAGGCCCCAAGCATGGTTTTCACCCCAGACAAGTGGTAAATCTGAGAAGTCTTTGAGACAGCAAAAGGCTGAATAAGGCGTGGATAGGTATGTCTGGAACACACAGAAGTTTCAGGATGGAAGCATCCACAGGCCACATCCATATACATGGTCGCAGAGCCATACTGATGGAGGAGCACTAGGGACAGAGTCAGAGAAGCATACTTACTTGTCCGGGGCAGTGGGGTGGAGGAGATGGAAACTGGGGAGCTGGCTAAGAACAGAACTATCACTTCCTCTTGTAATTCATTTGCATGAAACGCTCTGTTCTTGAGAGTTTCTGGAAAGAACTCCAATGAACTGACCTGGGTTTCATATGTATTCTTTCTATGACAGTGTCAGTGATGTCTGAAAATTAGTAACGAGCAAACTAGAAACAACTACTAATTGAAATTCTTACATATATATGGAAAACTGTCTTCCTAAAAATCTTTCTCAAGTATGTACTTTGTCCAATGTTTTTTGAAATTGGCCAAAAGAGAACAGAGAAGAAAAAAAGTAAGCAACAACAGTAAAATTAACCCCCTGGTGCATTTGGATATGGACAGTATTCTACACTTGTCAACAAACTTTTGTAATTACTGCTTCCTTCAAAGCCCATAACCATGCTGTTTGATAGACAAATCATTACTAAACGAAGATTTTTATAAATAATGAAGAAACCTACACAGAATTTTGTAGGATTGGTTTATTAAGGTTATATTTCCCATTAGGCAATGAGCCAGAATTCTAACTAAAAACCTTGCTGTGCCTTCTTTGGATCTTTTTCTAAGATGTATCATTCAGAGAATTGATCTGTAGTGGGTTCAACAGCACACTCCCTAAGTTCATGTCTACTCAGGACGCCTGAGTGTGACTTTATTTAGACATAAGGTCTTTGCAGAATTAACTAGTTAAGAATTGGAGTGTCTGGCTGGCTCAGTTGATTACAACAAGCTACTCTTGATCTCGGGGTTGTGACTTCAAGTCCCATGCCGGGCATAGACCTGACTTGAAATGAAAAGGAGAACTGAAATAAAATCATACTGGTTTGGGACAGGTTCTATAACTAATGAGATTGTTCTTAGAAGAGGCAGAAAAAAGATAAATAGCACGGGGAAGAAGGCAATGTGAAGGTGGAAGACACAGAGACCGGAGTGAGGTGTCCACAAACCAAAATACAGCAAGGATTTGCTACAACCACCAGAAGCAAGGACGGAAGCATGGGAAAGTTTCTCCCTCAGAGTCCCTAGAACACCTAACCCTGCCAACGCCTTGGCTACAGACTTCTGGCCCCCATAACTGTGAATGAATACATTTCTGTTGCTTTACGCCACTCAGTTTATGGAATTTGTTACAGTACCCTAGGAAGCTAGTACACCATCTCTTATAGAGAAGAATCTTTATTGACTACTGAAAACCCTTTTCCTCATGAAGCAAAATGGCCCTTGATTCTAGTGTCTCTTGATATCTGTAATGTAAATTGTTCTAGGATAAATCTGGAATCGGTGAGACATCAGAATCATTTATAGCGTTTTGATTAACTCATTATTTCCATTTGCAATTGCAAACACAATAGCTAATGTCATGGCTGGTTTTATTAGCAGTATAGACTCTCTTTCTAAATTCCTTTCCTGACCTCAATTTATATTAATATTCTTACTTAAATACTCTTAATTTTTCAAAATAACTGAATTGCAAACGCATGGAGGGCAAAAATCACGTTTGTACACATTTAGCAGACTACCTGCTGGACTGAACAATCGGAATGCCGTTCACTGCCCTCTTATCAAACCAAAGCCCTGAAGGGACTTGCATGGTTCCACCTATCTCGAACCTTCTGAACCTTATAGAACAACACCATGCACAGAAACTTGCCCAAGGCTCAGAAAGAGAAAGATAACAGTACTTTATTCGACGTTTTTAAATATCTTGAGGGCAGAGCAACTGCCGGTCAGACCACCGGACCCCATGTCTCCAATGCTTCCTGTCTCAGACAGAGTTTGTCCTTTGACTGGTCAATCATGTAGCTATTCTACTACATCGGGTGGATTATCCTGGCCACCTTCTCATCTTTACCTCACCTCTCCCAATTAGGCCCATCCCTCCCTTTTTATTTAAAATCTTATCAAGATGACCTTTCCCAGAAACCTATGGTGAGCAAAAATTTAAGATGTAATTCTCTAAACAAGTAACAGTTAAGACTAGACTATAGCTCCAAATTTAGTATTTAGAACCACTTCATTTGTATGGCACTTAAACACAATACCGTTTCTTTCTTGACTGCTTACTGCACGGTGCTCGGGGCCAAGAGACGGCATGGACAAAGGGACAGGAGCCAGAGCACACGGGGAAACAGGACCACCCATAGAGGTTACCCCCTGCAGGAAGCCATCCAACAACCTTCGTGATCCGTGGCAACCAGGCCAGGAAGCCATACAGCAACTCCTTTAGCGACTGTCCCCAGAGAGTCAGGACCTGAGGAGTAACTGACCGTTGTCCTCATTTCTGCCCTCACTTCCAACCTCGGGCCGAGGCGACAAAGCCATAAGCAAGGCCCCAGGAGAATGAAGCCCCACCCAAGCACACAGGACGCGACCCTGGCGGTCAGCCCCAATTACAGCTTCCCTGGGGCCACAGCCTCCAGCCAGGGCCACCTGAAGTCCTGGGTTTGTGCCCCAGAAAGCTGTTCTTCTCCCCTGTTTCTGAGTCTCTGCCAAAGGCGAATGATGGTGACCGCCTCCCTTGCTGTGGGAGACTGGGAATAAGCGGCTTCGGGCTATTCCTGTCTGGGTGGCCCACACTTCCTCCCACCGGGAAGCGAGAAGCAACGTTCCTGCTTGATGGCCACTGGGAGAGGGGATTCCGGCGTGACTGCTCCCTGCACAGAAATACAGATTCGGCCAGGCCTGTTTTCAGGGGCAGGTTCTTTTCAGTAACTTGTGCCTACGCAATAATTAGTGTTCTCCAACATCTTCTCTGTTAGATTATTAGATTCTCTACTAGAGACAGAATCTCCATTTCTTCCCTATTAGATTATCTCTTGTAATACTTGCTTGTATTTTTATTTCTACTATTCTGTGTGGATTCCAGCCTATCAAAAATGCCGTTATGCTATGAATTTAAATGTAATTACTGAGGGGTTGAATTCTTATTTTCAGTTTGTGCCATGTTCGCATGGAAAATTCAGGACTTATTTCCCGACAAAGGTAACACATTACGCAGGCCCCTGCTGTTTCGCCAAGAAAAACATCTGGTCACTCAGCCACACGGGACATTGGTGGACTGCATACAGCAACTCCCTAGTCCAGCCAGTGTGTCGGAGGACAAAGACAGAGCGGTTTCCAGCTCTCTCTCCTCTCCCATCCTTCCTGGGTCATAATTTCCCCTACTGGGAGTTCCCATTTTCAACTCTTGTCATCTGAGCGTTTCAGACATTTACTGGTGAAGCCATATGGCACACTGTTAAACCAAATGGCACCACTTCATTCTCGCCCAGAAGTGGCAAGAGGAAACAGAACCTCAGTGGGTCTATCAAGTCAGAGTTGTCTCCTGGAGCTTCTGTGTCTCCCATCCAGTGGGGACACAGGAGTCCTTCCAGATGCCGCCATGGGGGAGACAGAAGCTAGCCCAGGCTGCTATTAGATGATGTCATGGTGGCCATGGTATGGACCCTCTCCATTACCAAGTGCTCAAAGCCCAAGATACAATGAGGCCAAAAGACATGTGACTCTTATATGTTTAACATGGGAAGACTGACAAATGAAGGGTCAGCACCATAAAACATCCTGGAAAAAAAAAGTATCTCTGTGAAGCTGGAAGTAGAAAGCCGTAGTGTCCCAGAATTTATGTTATTGGAATATATGGCCCCCTGTCCTCCCAACAGAGGCAGCAAAATAAAATCTTAATTTTTAATAATTAGTCTTCAGCTGGCACTGGTACAGAGAAGCAGCAGTGAAAATTAAATCCATCTGCCCCTTCAGATTGAGGCTTGAAGTCAGGCTGACCAGGACTAAGACAAAATATAGAGAACTGAAAATATTCCTAATGCCTCAAAGTAGTTACTTTGAGAGAAAAGATCACTATTGCCTTGGACGTATAAACATATTTCTACACACGACAAGGAAAGAGCACTCGTTCAAGGAAAAGCCACGCTAAATGAGCTCACGAGGTTTAACTGTTTCATTGCATCAGACGGATATCAATATTTTAATTAATTCTAGGTATGTTACAGGAACTTAGAAAATCTCAAGTGGAAATGATTACAAAGCGAGTCCATGTGTCAGTCTTGGAGTTAGGACGGAATCAGGGCCTGGGGCACACGTGGTCGTGGAAGCCTGGAATCATCCAAAGTGGTCCTGACGCATATGAATCTGAGGACACCGAAGCTGTGGGAAATGCACCCCTTGGCCACCCGAGGACTTCTCCTCCTGTGGTTCTGTGATCCCAGTGGCATGCGGCACAGCCATGAGCTCCCTGCTGCTGTTCGCCAAAGCCTCAGGTGAGACAAGGCCCTGTGGCCACCTCTGTCCCCTCCCCGACTGCCCACGGAGGCCCTGCTCTCCTGCTTCACAGCTTCCCTTCTCCAGCTCCATCCTGTGCGGCGCCGGGAAGGCCTGCCGGAGACCAGAGCGCCGGCCGGGCCGGGGCAGGCAGGGGCCTCTCCACGCGCCCGAGCTGCAGGCCGGTGCTGATTACTGAAGGCGTGATTTGATCTGCGGCAGGGCGTGACAGAAATCACAGTGCAGTTCTAGGTGTGGTTTAAAATGCTCAGCCTGGGTCTTTTAGTCCTGGGATGCCGGCCTGGTGATTCCCTCCCTGAGGCCTGGGTTCCTCACTCGAACAAGGGAATTCCTAACCCACGTTAGAGTATGGAGCCAACCGCTGTAACAAAACCCCAAAATAGGAGCCCCCTGAGCAAGTGAGCACCTGATGTCCCCTCGGCCTCATACGAGGTCACGAGAGGAGACAGCTGGTGCGGCGGCTCCCAGGGCCAGGGACTCAGGCCCCTCTGTTCTTACTGTCCCCTCGCCTGTGACATAGTCACGTCTGCAGGGTGGAGGGGCCCAGACTCAGCTCCCAGGAGGGAACCACGAGGCGTGGAACACACCCCCGTGTCTGCAGGGCACAAGCACGGTGTGCCGGGGGCGGCCAGTCCCTGCCCGAGAGCCCGCTGTTAACGCCTTGGAGTCTCCACGAGCTGTTGCACGCAGCCTTCACAGACAGCTCTATCAAGAGACGCCAACAGTTTCTATTACAAACAAGGGCAACAGACACTCAAAACTCAACCCTTCCCGATTATGTAACTACATTTTAGTACTATCTGTGCTCTTACACTTGGTTATTTACTCCCAGTGTTCATGCATGTAAATATTACATAAGGATACGCTACTGCAGCTCTTTTCCCGACTTGAAGAAACTTCACGTTGGTAGCTTGAAATCAATCACAGCGGGTCTATTTACACTACGGAAATTGGCAAACACTGCAATTCAGGCCTTAATTTATTGTTTTGTTGATTATCTAGTCCAGCAGCTGGCAAAACAGCCCACACCTGTTTTGGTTCGGTCCTTAAACCAAGCATTTTTTTATGTTTTAAAAGGAAAGGAGAGAAAAAATGTGACAGCAACACATAATGTATGGGGCTGCAAAACCTGGAATACACCCAGCAGGCCCTTTACCAACAACGTTCCAGAATCTGATGGAAAAAAACATTAATAATGCAAATGACCTGAAAAGCGTCCTTGCTGGCTGTCACCTGGATGTCCTCCTGGGCTTACAGAAGCAGCCTCATTCCTTGCCATGCGGTCCCCTCTGGCTTCAAAGCCAGCAAGAGAGAAGATCCAGGTGTCGAATCCCTCCCATGGTTTGAATCTCTTTCACCAGGAAGCACCCAGTCTCTCAGTTTTTGTTTGTGTTTTTTTTTTTTAAGTATGTATTTTGAGAGAGAGAGGAAAAGAGAGAAAACAAGTGGGGGAAAGGCACAGAGAAATGGGGACAGAGGATCTGAAACATGCTCTGTGCTGACAGCAGAGAGCCCGACGTAGGGCTGAGATTGTGGACCTGAGATCATGACCTGAGCGACCCTCTGAAGTCAGATACTTCACTGACTGAGCCACCCAGGTCCCCGCACTCAGTCCCTTTTAAGGGCTTCCCTGAACCGGTCTGCCCCGCTGAGGATAATCGCCCTTCCTTGAAGTCGGCTGTGTCATAAGGCTTACTCTGATTGCAGTGTGATAGCCTGTCACCTTTACAGCTTTCCCCTCAATTAAGAGGATGAATTATACACGGTCTTGGCTCACCGGGGCCATGTAAGTGTGCTTCCTACTCCACGGGGAACCTCATAGCTTCTGCCCCATCTGCTTCTTTTGTTTACGTTATGGAGAATGTAAGGAGAGGCTACATATAAAAAGCACCTTATTACCATACAAAGTCTATCATATTAAAAGATGCTCTCAAGTCCAGTGTTATTGACCTCTACTGTGTCTCAAGTTCAATACCTGAATCTTTGATAACAGAGTTCCTTTCCAGTTCCTAATTCAGAACCCCGGATGGAGGTGCATCTTTGACCCTGCTTTGGTTTTGTTCTTCTTACAAGTCGTCCTGAAGAGATTATGGAGTCCAGTCATAGGATGGGGTCCAGCCGTAGGATGGGGCTTACGAACAGGAGTAACACAGGAACCCCTTCGTCGTCTAGCAAGTTCGCTTCACTTTCCCAAATGCAAGATTTTCCATTCTTCCTTCCTTCCCTCCTCTCCTTCCATTTCCCTCCCTGGCCTGCCCCCCGGTTCCTCTCCATCCCCTTCGGCCTCTCTCTGTCTTTCTTCCTTTCCTTCCATCTGTTTTTTTCAATGACACACTTAGAAACATGTACAAAAAAGCAAATCCATCTCCGGTTTAGCAACAGGCAGGGAGCGGCCCCTTTTCTCAGTTCCTACACACTGGCTTCTTTGGCCATAGGCCAAAAGATAACAGTTCACAGCTTTGTAACATCTTTACAAGGAGCGTTCGGTCCCCCGAGCATCCACTCATAAGGCATTCATAGATTTTCTAAGGTACCGAGGAGGCCAAGAGAAAGAACACGCGCTCCTGACCGAGCCAAGCCTCTCAGTGAGACGTGCTCATGACCAAGGACGCTCCGGTCCATGACGCTGCCTTCAACAGGGAAGAACCACAACGTTTGATTTGTGCTCCTTTCTAAAGAAACCGGTATTTTAAGTACTCAGGGTTCACAAGAACTAACTTCAGGTGCAGAAGGAAAGCAGGCAGCAGCAGGCGGGATCTCTCGTAAGGTCCGCGGGAGCACTCGGCACCCACACGACGATGAGAATTTGTAAAGAACGCTTTGCACCTGCAGCCTCAAACGCCAGGACGCCACCTGCACCCCATCTTTTTAACACGGATAATGCCCCTACCCTTTGTTACGAACAAGACAATAGGTCCCAAACGGAGTCGTTACGCCAAGCCCCAGGTCACAAAACTGACACCTCACGTAATTACCCTTCGGGCTCTGTCAGAAGTAGAAACGTGAACCAGTCCATCAATCCGGGTCAGCACTCCTCAGGTCATCGGCCTGCGCCCCGCCTTTTCGCTAAAGGAAAATAACTTCGCAATAACTAACCAGCTTTTTTGCCGAATAAAACTTCTCGTTCCCACGCCCTGCTGCCTGTAAGTCTTTCATCGTTTACCGCTCCTTGGAGGGGCGCCTTTCTGTCTACTGAAGTGGGAGCTGCCCGATTCGAATCCGTCTTTGCACAAACTCTTAAAAGCTTTAATGTGCCTCGGTTTACCTTTCCATAGTTCTGGTGTCAGAGAAGGAACCAAAAGAGACCCCTGCCATCCCCCAAGGGCAAGAACGACCAGGCGAGACGGTACCTGCGGGGTCCCTCGAACTCGCTGCTGCTCCGTGGCCTCTGGAGGTGGAGGGCTCGTCCCTCTCACATCCCGGGTCCTGGCTCCACGGATTTCCTGTGCAGAGGTTTCAGACTATTCCAGCGCCTCTTTTTCAACAGGACTCAGAATCAGAACGGAACTGGGAGCAATGTGGGTCTGACTTAAAAATCTAACAGGGCGACTTACAAGAGCCACCTGGATGGCTCAGTTAATTGTCTGACTTCGGCTCAGGTCTGATCTCATGGTTGG
>PITB01025017.1:0-23409 GCA_004024585.1 Paradoxurus hermaphroditus
GATTTTGTCCCCATTTGTGATTCTCAGTAAAACGATAAGACAAGACTAAATGGCATCTAAGATTTCTTGCAGACCTAACCTTTATGATTCTATTTTTAAGTCCCACTATTTCATTATTCCCGATGAATCCTTTTAAGCATTCTTCGCTGTTCTTTGAATTTTACTCCTCTCCCTTACGGAGAGAATAAATTGCCCAGTAATGTGAGCAATGGCAGGTGGTATTTTCATTAATCTCACAATAGGAAGTCCTGCATCACATTCTAGTAACAATCAAGCTGGAATAATACATACCTTTCTCCAAGGCTTGCTCTACAAACTTTCTGACCTTAATACAGATTTCTTTGACAGAGATAAGGCTTAAAACACACAGACTAAAGATGGATTCATATGCCACACTGACCTAGAAGAGTAAAAGTCTGCAGCAAACACCATGTTAGATAAATCTGACCTGACAGGCACTTCTGCAGTAGTAGCCATTTTTCCCAAGGGACTTAGTGATATATGAAGACTCATATACTCATGGGATAAAGACTACACCCTCTATTTCCAAGTACACTTGATACAACCCCAAATCAATTTTCTCCTCTTTTGAAGTTAGTTCCAATCTGTCAAGATCCATTCCTCTTTGTCCTCATCTCCGGCCATGTCTCTTTTTCTGTTATATTATATAATGACTACCATTGCAAATCACAGAGATGAAGATTCAACGGAAGACAAAATGTTGTTGCTGAAATAGAGAATTCAGTATTACCCACTTTGAAACTGTCTTGCTGAAAGCTCATGATATTATTCTCGTAATTTTTGGGAATAATTCTTCTGTTACTTTCCATACAGTATAGAATAAGGTCCAAAAAAGATTTCAAGGACAAAGGAACTATGATAAAGGTCTACACGCAAAGCAAAAAGCAAGATGAAGTTAATAAAGCCCCTTTTTCTTAAGTCTACTTAGTGCTAGGACTCTGTACTATATTAGGGATATCCGATGGTTTATCCGAGTTTCAGTTGAAAGACTTACAGGATAAAAGCTGTAGAGGAAATAGAATGATTTACTCTGGAAGCCCTAATTCTGTTCCTCTTACATGATTTGTGTCCTGACAAATGATCTCTTTAAAAGTGGTGCCAGGATGTAATGGAACTGACTTCCTATTAAAAAATTTAAAAAAAAAAAATTTCCCAGGAGAAGAGCATCATTACCTTAATTGTTTACTGTCCCATGTTTATTATAATTAGAATTATGTATATAATAAAACATTTACATATTCTATACATAATTATATATTTATATATAATACATATTTTATATATACGTATATAATAAATTATTTACATATTTTATACATATTTCTTATATTTTATTTATGTAAAAGTTTATTCAAAAGTTAATAAGCTAGTGGATATATAATATATATTTTTATTTTATATTTTACATATACGTATATATATGTAAAGTGTATGTATATATAAAACAAAGTTTCAAAAGCTAATAAGCTAGTGGATAAGTGTTACAGAAAAAATATAGTATATACTTGTTACAGTGGACATAAAGCTAATCCCAAATGTGATGAATAATGGTCTTTCTTACCTGTAAATTTTCAGGGATAGATTTATGGAAAATCAGATTTGAACTGGACTTTGAGGGATTAGCAATGTTAAAGACCTTAATATTTTGAGGGTACCCTCCGAATGCCCCTGTCAATTCTACCACCTAAATGGATTTCCCATCTGCTCTACCTGCCTTAGTTCCAGCCACCATCATCTCTCACCTAGATGACTGCTACAGCCTCCCTTCTGTTTCCAATCCAATCAATTGATTATGTTGGCCTATTTACTGTTCCCGGAACATACCAAGTGCTTTCCACCTCACTGCCCTTGTCTGTAGCTTTCACTGTTGCAGTGCGCCTGGCACATTAGCTGCCCAATAAATATATGTTGAATCAATGAATAATTGTTTCTTCTTATGCTTTGTAAGTTCTACAAGAACAGAGACCATATTTGTTTAATTCCCCACTCCATTCCCAGAAGCCAGCATAGCACTTAAGACATAGTAGGTGTTCCATAAATATTTACTGAAAGAAGAAATGTAGGAAGGAAAGAAAGAAGGGAAGAAGGAAGAGAGGGAGGAAGGAGGAATGAAGGAAAGAAGGGAGGAAGGAAAGAAGGAAGGACGGGGGCAGGGGAAGAGGAAGGGAGAAAGGAAGAGAGGGAATATTGATCAAATACCAATTCTGTTACATGAGTTTTCCTTTAAGAACATGTCATCTTTGCCATTATTATGATAATTATTAGTTCCTTTGGAAGTACATAACAGTGCCACACATATATCATGGATTAAAATAAGAAAGTCTATTTGGTCCTATTAGAATTGTTTTATAAATATTTGGAAAAATGTGTTGTTCTGAAAAATAACAAATAGTAATAAAAATTCCATAATTGCACCTAAATTAGCCCCAGGCATTATCACTAACACCTACGGTCTATATTTCCAAATGCTAGCTAGTAACTAAATATGCATGTTTTCAGCTATTTAACAAGCTTTTTATTTGAATCTTAAAAACTACTAGGCACATGATAGAAACTATCTTATAACATCCACGTTTGGTAGTTTGATTTCTAAAAAATAATTGCATATGCTCAGAGAAACATCATGTTTCTAATGCTGGAAGTGATATTAATTCAGTGAAACTATCAAAATGAATTGTACTTCTTGTCTAGTATAGCAAGAGATAAGCCATTATCTCTTGGATTTAACAAACATGTATCATCAAGGCTGTTTCGTATTTAGTACCCCAGGGTATACAATGCAGTAATAACGCATTATGAAAGGAAAATTGTTTTGCACTCTTCCTTGTAAATTATTCTTTCTTTCCCATTCTCCATGTGTTCAGAGATTTTTTTTCTTTTAAAAAAGGTAACATAGTTAAGCATAGAGATGTACATGGTACTTGACCAACGTTAACAACAAAATCATATTTTGTTAGCCCATTAAGAACTTATAATACAGTATGGAGACAGTGTAAACACAGAAAACAGGGTGAGAGGATTTTTTGGGGTTTTTTTGGGGGGGTGGTTTTGGCTATAATATGAAGAGAGCTGCAAAGACTGCTTTTGGTAAGGAATTTACAAAAATATCATATATTTTGTGGGTGTATGTAAGGTCTGCAAAGCACAATTTGGGTCTCATTCACCGCAACAGAAATTTCAATCTCATAAAGAACATTAACTATTTTTCTCAAATCAGAAAAACAAAAATTGAATTTACTTTAAGGTGAAAATAAGTGCAACTTGAAGAAAGGAAGTTTTTAGAACTAAAGTTTCCTAAAATTGAATAATCTTTCATTTTGTTTTAAAAGTACTGGTTCAGGAGTGTCTGCGTGCATCAGTCAATTAAGCCTCCCGCTTTGGCTCGGGTCATGATCTTGCAGTTCATGAGTTTGAGCCCCGTGTCGGGTTCGGTGCTGACAGCTTGGAGCCTGCTTCAGATTCTGTGTCTCCTTCTCTCTCTGCCTCTCCCCTGCTCATGCTCTCTCTCTCTCCTTCTCTTTCTCTCAAAAATAAATAAACATTAAAAAATAAAAATAAAAATAAAAAGAGTACTGGTTCAGTTTTTATGAAGCAAGATTTCTCTAAAAACAGTACACTGCCATCTTAGGAGTTATTTCTCTGGGATTATAGTTGACCTTAATGATTCTCTTTGCTGTCAATTTTTATGATTAATTTGATTGATCTTCCGCTGATATGTTAATAATACAGACTTAATATAGCAAACTATTCAGTTTTATTCTCTGCTTTTCATCCTGGCCACTAAAAACAACAGTGTACATGATTTCAGTAGGTTTATAAATTAGGCTCTTTGTATCAGTTTTAATTTCTTCTAACTAGACAGAAAATTGCAAAATATAGAGGAGCTCTAAAAATAATACCATTACTGCAGTCAAGTCAAATTCAGCCCCCATTCCCATTATACCGGAAACTGCCCCAAATGGCAGCCACACGCCCTGGGACCTGGGGACAAGTTGGGCTGCAGACAGGGCAAAAAAACAGACAAATAAATACTACTATTCCGCCTTCAAGAGTTAATCAGTGATAACATTTTTGTCATCCTCTTTCTACTTAATGCATTTTAAATAGTCATTCGTGCAATTAATCAAAATTTATTAATTGCCTACTATGTGCTCGTCATTGTTCTAGGTGTCGGCAATACTACTATGAACATAACAGTTAAAATGTCTGCTCTCATGAAACTAACAGACTGATATGGAAATGGATAATAAATAAATAATAATCAGAGTGTAAGTACTCTGAAGAAAAAGAATTTCAGTGAAATGGTGTAACATACAGAAATAGGAATGCTGGGAAAAGAAAACATTGAAAAGGATCACAAGTGTGGGGCTTCTTGAAATTTTTTTTTTTAATTTTTTAACTTTATTTATTTGGGGAGAGAGAGAGAGAAGGCACACAAGTTGGGGAGGAGCAGAGAGAGAGGGTGAGAGAGAATCCCAACCAGGCTCTCCACTGTCAGTGCAGAGCCCCATATAAGGCTTGAACTCATGAACCAGGAGATCATGACCTAAGCCGAAATCAGACACTTAATCGGGGCTATCGTTTTAGACATGTTCTGTTTACAAGGGCCATTGGCTCACCTGGGGAGTGATGGTACTATATTGTTCCTGTTTGTGATCTGCTTTTTCCACTGGGCCTTATATGGGGATCTTCCCATTCAAAAATACATATATTTGATGACATATGTATCACCTAGAAAATTCACCTATTGGTGAATATTTAATTGTCCCTTTTTTATAATTATAAATAAGAGTTATCAGAAATTCTTTATGTACATATTTTTAGAAATGCCTAATTATTTTGTTATAGCAATTCCTAAACATGAAAATACATGATCAAAGAATAAGCACATTTTAATGCTTTTGATTTTTATTACCAAATTTTTTCTCCAGAAATATTATGTCAATTTTCACAACACTAATTTGCTACTAAGTATTTTATCTTTTTTTTTGAAAAATAAAGTGTTTCTTTTCTATATTTGATATAATGCGAAAGTTAAAGCTAGCATTTATTGAGAAATCATTACTTGCCAAATGCTCTGCTATGCATTTACATGTATCATTTCATTTAAAACTTAAGAAATCAAGGTTTTAAGAGCTAATAAATTGCCATCAGCTATTAAGTCAGAGCTAAGATCTGAATTCGAGTCATCTAGTTCAAAAACCTCTTTCTATCAAATCATAACACTATATGCAACTTAATTGATAACAGATTTGTAATTAGCGTTTAATTATCAGTGTGATATTAATATATTTTTATATGTTTACTGGGTTTTTTGTAATTTTCATATAATCAACTCATTTGTACATTTATTTTTTCTGTACTATGATAGACTCTGTGGAAATGATGTTGATTGAAAACAGACACAGGCTCTAACCTCATGGAGGACACACACAGCCCAGTGCAAGAAAAGGAGCAAACCCAGGTTGGAGAAAGAATTGCAGGCAGAGATATGTTTTTTAAATCCATTCCCAGTATTGGTAACTGTGGCAGGTCAGGGCCAGGACTACTGCTTGGGAGGGTGCTCGACTGGACTCTTTAATAAAAGTTACAGAGCCCTGAGCTCTGTGGCTCAACTAGAAACCCTACTCTTAAATCACAGACGTCAAGCCCAAGTTACAGAGCAGCCACAGGACAAATACAGGGTTTAGGATGTAATGCTGTGGCTTCCTGAATTGGTAGGTATGATGGTTACTTTTATGTATCAACTTGATGTGGCTAAGGAATGCCCAGATAGCTTGTAAAACATTATTTCTGGATGTGTCTGTGAAGGTGTTTCTAGAAGAGATTAACATTTGAATTGTTAAACTGAGTATAGTAGATGGTCCTCTCTAGCATAGGACATCATTCGATTTATTGAGGACGTGGATAGGAGAAAAAGCTAGAGGAAAAGTTAATTCATTATCTCTCTGCTTGCGGTATATTTTGACATAGATAGATAGAGGGGAGAGAGAGAGAGAGAGAGAGAGATGATAGAGGTAGAGATAGAGATAGATAGAGATAGAGATAGAGATAGAGATAGAGATCCCATTGGCTCTGCTTCTCTGGAGAACCCTAATACTGGAGAGAATACAAATAGGAGCAGGAGGGAATTCATAGCTCCTCTGCCTGGCAGGTCCCCCACCCATAGGAACCAGAGGATCCAGGGTGCATCTTCATGTAGGATAAGGAAAGCACGCAGTAGTTTATCCACTTTACCGAGATAACATTTCCTCTCTCTAGTTAAAAGTTTCCTTTCTACAGACTCAATAACCTGCAGAAATCTTGGTTTCCAACAGTTTGGAAAAGCAGCATTTTACAGAGAAGGAAACAGAGTCTCTAAGTCAACAAAATAATGAGCAAAGTGACCTTCGATCAATCGCATCATCAAAGGTTGAAAAATGTGCCACTAGAAATGATTCCTGAAAAAAACAATAAATTGAAAAATTGCAGTCAATTCCACCAGGATTGGAATACAGAAAGTATCAGCTGAAGACAGCTAAACAGATGTATCCAAACCAGGACAGATCTGAGAGCATCATCTTTGACACATTGAGGAGTTGGTCTTCTCAGCTGCTTAGTGTAAAGACTAGATTTTCCAGAGGATCCTTGCATAGCCTGTATAGTACTGCATTTACCATTATTTAGCTGATGGAGAGTCAAGTGTATATACTTTCATTAGGAAGCATAGATTCAATCATTCTCATGGAATTCTTTTGTCATGTTCCTAAAATATAAGCTAAGAACCTTCCTTTCAAAGTATTACTGCATATGGATTCCTGAACAATGAATTCAAGATCCCGGTGCCTAAAATTAGCAGAACCAGATGCACAGCCTCTCTCACAGAATGCTGTGTGCAGGTTTATTTCTCGTGGGCATGCTGTACTACTCTTTCATATTCATCATTTAATTTCTTCCTTACAACGGTCTCATGAATTATGCTAGAACAAACACTATTAAGCCCCCGAAAAGAATGGAGAAACTAAGACTCTACATGGGTGATTCGTCCGAGGTCATAGACCCAGTCAGTGAAGCCTGGAATTCTGGCTTCTGTTCAACCACAAACCCAGTTCTTTTCCATCTCATCAGACTTTCTGTAGTTTGTCATGGTTTTTAAGTTTTAAAGGAAAAAAAAGAATTATATTAAGATTCTTCAGTTCAATAAGCTAATCATCAAACTCGCTTTTTAAAATGGAGGTAATGCAGTTGGTCACAGAGGCTGTAAAAACCCTCCCTGTGGCTTTGAGAGCCTTGTTTACTGCTCATTGATCGCTGTGACAATGCTACCATAAATAACCCCAGATAAATTGCTATGTATAATCACAGAAGACATCCATATGCATGAGTCACCTGTCAGCTCTCCAATCCCATCATTTCCAGTACCTGTCAACATGTCATCAAGGACTCTCTGAGTTGGTGACACAAACAAACTTACTCTCTCAAGAAGTCAAAAATCACACAATGCTACATAGATTTGTGGTTGAAGAAAACAAAATAAGAAGTGCCCACTATTTGGGACAAAGACTGTGTATGGATTTGACAGGTGGCTCTGAACTGTTCTTTGACCCCACCCCACAGTGCAAGGATACGTCTCAAGGACAGAAATTCAAATCCACTTTTTACTTGTGGTTAAACAATACCCCTTGATTCACACCACATGAACCATAGGAGGCAAGGCAAAGAATTTTCTCGGAATCCTCTAGAATAAACTACCAAATGGACACTTACCTGACATGGTGTATGTCAGCCACACCAATTTTTCGGGAAAGGCTCTGGTCTCTTGGGCAGCATTGGTCGGCATGGCTCAGTATAACCAGGAAGATGTTTAGACTGAGAGGTCATCAGAAATATAAGGGCAGGTAAGAATCAAAAGTCAGGACACAAGGGCTAGCCTCCAGGTCAGCAAGGTAAGCAGTATCCAATTCCTTGAATCGAGGAACAGAGGATGAAATTCCATCAGGCCAGATGAGGGAATCAAACAATTCACAGCAAGATGGAGGCAAGAAAGCAGTAATCCACATAGACAATCCACAGGTAAGGGGAAGCAGTAACTAAAGGAGTTAGTCACTGAGGAGAAAAGTGAGTCAGTTCAAAGCATCAGTAGTCAGGGCATCATGTTGTAAATTTTACTCTGATACAAGATTTATCTCCTCCAAGGGTCTCTTATATACTGGCTGCCAAGTCTTAGCACACAGCTACAAAGAGATGAGTGACTTCACCTGTCTAGGAGACAGCTTCTGGTGGTTCTGAAAAAGATAAGGCTAAAATAAAAGCTCAAATAAGAATGACTTTGCATTCGTTATTGATCTAGCAAGTGTATATGAACAAATGCACATGCCATTTGAATAAGGCTAGTAATGCACGAAACTATACCCTCAATCTATGTCACACCTTTAGGAAGTGACTAACATGAGTAACAATAATAATGATAGTAATAATAACATTGCTACATGCCAGATACCTTTTTTAAAGAATTTTTTAAATGTTTATGTTATTTTTGAGACAGAGAGAGGGAGAGCAAGGGGGAGGGGCAGAGAGAGAGGGAAATGGAGAATCCAAAGCAGGCTCCAGGATCCATGTTGTCACCACAGACTTTGATGTGGGGCTCAAACCCACAAACGGTGAGATCATCACCTGAGCCAAAGTCAGACACTTAACGAACTGAGCCACCTAGATCCCCCAAATGCCAAATACTTTTTTGTGGATAACAGCAAAATAACCATAACAATACTAATAGCTAATTTGATCAAGCAGTTGTTAATCACCAAGATCTGTTTCTAAGTGCTTTACATGTGATGTCTTTTATTCCTCTAAATAATTCTCAGTTAGGTACTATTATCATTTTCATTTCACAGATGAGGCACAGAGGCATTAAATAATCTTCTCAAGGTCACAGAGCCAGTGAATCTGATTGAACCCATGTTTCCCAACCTCAGCCACCATGCCTATGAGGAAGGTCTAACATGATTCTAGACCTTATGATGGATCAAAGGAGAGGGAAAAAAATGTTAGCTCTACCCTCCAAAACCTCCCTTCTCAATCTGATTCCATCTAGCAAATAGCCTAAAATTCTCAACTTCCCTCCCATCCTCTCCTTCTTCTGATACCTGAAAATGCTAAGGATAGAAAAGTGGCAGGAAATTACCATTTACTGAAGTGTATGTCATGACTTGGTGCCAAGTTCTCTGCTCAATACTGTATGTATGTTCCCCATTCAGCAGGTACCTTTAGAATGTTCATTTCTCTGTTCACACCCCTCCAAAACCAGCCAGAAGATCTGAGTGTAAACTTACTAGCAGTCACTGTTGCAAAAAGCCAGGGAGCAAACACCAAATCATACCAAAAGCATAGTTAGAAAGGTGCATTTCAGAGATAGGGGTAGATCAGAAATGGAAGGTAGATGGGGCTCAGTCGGTTAAGCGTCCAACTCCTGGTTTCAGCTCAGGTCATGATCTCATGGTTTTGTAAGTTCAAGGCCTGTATCAAGCTCTATGCTGATGGTGTGGAGCCTGCTTGGAATTCTCCCTCTCCCTCTCTCTCTGCTCCTCCCCTGCTTGCGCTATCTCTGTCTCTCTCAAAATAAATACATAAACTTTAAAAAAAGATTTTAAAAAAATGAAATCGAAGGTAGAAACAAGAAGAGAACTGTGATGGTCTTGATGAACGCTACAGAATATGAGCTCTATGGAAGGTGCCTAGATGCTTGTATGTTTGTGATAGACCTTGGTGTGAGCAAGTCAAGGTATTTGAAGAGCCTAGAATAAAAGACAAGTTCTTTAAACTACTCACGGTTGGGTCCAACTCAGGTTTCCACGTTTCCTGTGTGATAAATATAAAGTTCACTCAAAACTATCTTTCCAACCTGTAACAAGTATATGGGGGCAGAAACTCCTTGTCTGTAATCAGATACTGAAATATTATAAGAAACAGAGAATATAAAATAAAATATAATAAATTTAAAAATGGGGGCCTGGGTGGGTCAGTTGGTTGAACGTTCAACTCTTTCTTTTAATTTTTTTTTAACGTTTATTTATTTTTGAGAGACTTAGAGACAGAGTATGAGCAGGGGAAGGGCAGAGAGAGAGGGAGACACAGAATGTGAAGCAGGCTCCAGGCTCTGAGCTGTCAGCACAGAGCCTGACGTGGGGCTCAAACTCACGGACTGTGAGATCGTGACCTGAGCCGAAGTTGGCCGCTTAACCAACTGAGCCACCCAGACGCCCCTGAACGTTCAACTCTTGATTTCGGCTCAGGTCATAATCTGAGGGTCATAGGATCAAGCCCTGCATTAGGCTCTGCCCTGAACACAGAGCTGCTTAGGATTCTCTCTCTCTCTCTCTCTCTCTCTCTCTCTCTCTCTCTCTCTCTTTCTCCCTCTGCCTCTCTCCCCTGCTTGCACTCTCTAAAATAAAATAAAGTAAAACAAAATAAAATAAAATGAGAACATATTGAAAAGAAATGAGGAGTGAATATTACCATGAGCACGAGAGCATTGGATAGTTAAGCGGCTGTTTCCTTTCAATCTGTCTAACCTTTCTCATGAGGGCGTCTCACACATTAAGAAGGGACAAGAAAGCAACCAATTAAACATCTGTCACCACTTTCCCGTTAGTGTTTCATTTTAAACAACTTTCTATTTTCTTCTAAATTAGAGTTGATTATTCAGAGGAGAGCTGGCTGCTTTGTACATGACTTTGGCTTGGCCCAGACTAGCATTAATCAACCAACACATCAATGCTGAAGCCTGCTGGTTCAAGAAGATGGAAAAGGAACATTTTCACGATGGTTCAGCAAAGCTGCCTGTGTGAGCATTCCTTTCATTGACAGTAACAAGATTAATGAATATAGCTACCTGGGTGGTGCTGTGAACATTACTCTCAAGCTGGTTTTCAAATACTGCTAACCAAGGAGCCAAAAATCACATAATGAAACATATCTAATATCTAGATAGCAATACCTCTATTAGAGTTTGTGGGAAATGCTTCATGTTTTACCTGAATCTTAATTTTTCAGTTCTTAATTATGAGGAGGCTACCCCAAAAGCCTTTGTAATGAAAATATAGTATGGCCATTAGCTCTGACCCTCCTTAAGAAGCCCAAGGATTTTCCAACTTCTGCTCCTTTTCCTCCATGATCAGGCTTTATAATTCTAGAGGCAGTAAGCCAAGTAGCCAGCTCCTTCATGGTTATCCAGTTATTCAAAAAACAAACTTAACTCTCTAACCTCCCACCACAACCCCTCATATGTCCCTGTCTCCAGGCCATGAAGTTGTTTGTCTTTGTCTAAACACACCATGTCAGATCTGTCCTCATAAGAACTTTTTCCTGTGTGCACACAGAGATAAAGACAACCCTCGTACCCCTTCCTCTTCCTATAGAGACACCAATCTATCTATAGAGACATCTATCTAGAGCCCTACACTTATGACCTCATTTAACCTTAATTACCTCCTTAAAGGCCCTGTCTCCAGATGCAATTACACTGGGGGTTAGGGCCTCAATATATGAATTTGGGGGGACACAATCTAGTCAATAACACTCATGCACTGTCACCAGCCCCAAAAGTTCTTCCCTCCCTTCTCCACTGAGAGACATTCCACTCAAGCTTTCTGATTCCACCTAAATGTTATCTTTTCCAAGAAGCCTGCTCCAATTCCAGTCAAGAATAGTCTATTCCACACTTATTTTATTCTCCCTCATACTATTTCTTCTTAGTTGTCTCTATGTCTCTCTCTGCTAATATACTGGGAGTTCCTTAGTAACAAGGACTCTGTTCAATTCATCTTGTATTACCCATGACAGCTAGCACAGTCTTGTGTGTTATACTCATTCATTCTTTCTGTACTTGCAGCAGCTAACACATGACTATATACAGTTGGCACTCAATAAATAAAAATAAGTGAATGTTCTCACTCTAGTACTGACATTTTCTCTGATTCCACTTTAATCCTTTTTTGTCTGTTTCTTGAACTTTCTTCCCTTACCTTTTTTCTTCCCCACGACATCAACTAACATTTCTCAAGCCCCTTTTAAAGTAGAGTTTCCTTATTCTGTCCTTCCTTCTTCTATTCTCTTTGCAAACAATAATGCCTTCAAGTATGAAGTAACACGTATATTCCAACAACTCCCAGAGTCTGTCTACAGCCCCGGCTGAGCTTCAATCCTGATATGTTACTTACCAGGATGGTAACAGTGGGAGCGGATGTGAGCATAGGTTGTGGTGGCAATGATGGTGATGATGATGGTAGTCACAGCAACAGTTTAACTGGTTTTTGCACCATTGTGGGCCCGGGATCCTTCCCACTGCTCCCCTACATTCTCTTTTTTACCCCAGCAGACCAAACACAGTCCCCAATTACATGTGATGCTTCCTGCCATGGTTCTTTCTATACACCATTCCGGTGTCATCTTCCACATTCTGCATCCAGTTAATTCTCACCATCCTTCGAAACTTAGGTTAAGCCATCACCTCCTGGAAGAAGACTTCCAGGATGTACCTTTGTACTCCAATGGTACTGTAAGCATACCCCTCCCCTAACACTTGCATTGGGTTAAAATTTGGAAAGAAAAATAAAGGTTAACCTTGTTGACTCTCTTGACTTTCTTGTTCCAAGTCAGTGATCTTCATTGAAAAAGGGGCATACACACACACACACACACACACACACACACACACACACACACACACTAGGAACTAAGGAGCTATTTGACTTTATAAACAGAAATTGGAGGGGCGCCTGGGTAGCTCAGTCAGTTGAGTGTCTGACTTCGGCTCGGGTCATGATCTCGAGGTCTTTGAGTTCGAGCTCCGCGTCGGGCTCTGTGCTGACAGCTCAGAGCCTGGAGCCTGCTTTGGATTCTGTGTCTCTCTCTCTCTCTGCCTCTCGTCCGCTCATGCTCTGTCTCTCTCTGTCTCAAAAATAAATAAAAAACATTAAAAAATAAAAAATTAAAAAAAAGAAATTGGATTCAAGTTGACCTCCCCAGTCACAAATTTGAATTATGCAGAGTATATGAGAACTTAGGCTCAATTCAAAGAATAAAACTACAGGGCCACCTAGGTGGCTCAGTCAGTTAAGCATCTGACTCTTAATTTCAGCTCAGGTCATGATCTCATGTTCATGGGAGTAAGCCCCACATCTGGCTCTGTGCTGACAGCATGGAGCCTGCTTGTTATTCTCTCTTTCCTGCTCTCTCTGCCCCTCCCCTGCCTCTCTCAGTTTAAATAAACATTTAAAAATATAGATAAATAAAACTATATATTCAGTCATATTAGATGAAATTTTCTTACTTATATAAAGTGAACAGAGATCCTTCTATATAATTCATCCTGGGTAAAATGAAAAAACAAATTAAACTTTTTTTAAGTTTATTTATTTATTTGGAAAGAGAGGAGCATACAAGCAGGAGAGGGGCAGAGAGAGGGGGAGAGACTCGCAAGCAGGCTCCGCACTGTCAGCACAGAACCTGACACAGGGCTCGATCCCATGAACCATGAGATCATGACCTGAGCCAAACTCAAAAGTCAGATGCTTAACTGACTAAGCCACCCACACACCACAAGAAATAAATTAATCTTAACTGAAAGTCATTCTAACAACACTGAGATGTTCGTGAGACTGTCATAGCTACAGTTAATGGCAACAGTTAGTCTGAAAATAAGTTTACAAGTAATAAAATACAGAGTTGCAAGGTAGTCAAGTTTGGGTCACATCTTTCAAACCAAACCAATGATGTACAAGCTTCGGTATGACCGTGAGACCTGCGGCTGCCACTAATGATGCACGCGGCTTCTTGCACAGGTTCATCAATGTTGCTAAACACTAAATGAAGAGACAGATCACCAACATCCAGGACCTGAAATGTAATCAATACTCTGACATAGGAACTAGGCATATTACATTTCAGCATGGCTGGGTTTAAATGGATAATAGTGGAATACAAAAACGGTTCTTCCCTGTACTTTTATGAGAGGGACGCAGAAGAAACCCTTAATAAATGGGACAAAATGCAGCTTCACAAGCAAGAACAAATTTTGATGGAGCAGTCTCTCTTGTCTCAAGGACTGCAATAGACCTAACAGCTCACAACTGCTGCCAAATATCAGCACAGACAGCCAACCCACAGCAGTGAGGAATGTGGGAGACGTGGGCTCTGTCTGACTAACATTTCACACTGGTGACCGCTCATCGCTGCACACAATCTCCTTGATAAAAATACACCTAAGAGAAAACTATTTGAATGTCAAGGGTTTTAGTGTGGATTTAATCACCTAGCAATTCATTTTGATTAAAAAAAAAAAACTATTAACCAACTCATAATCGGATTTTTCAAATTTAATTCTACAAATTAGTTTCAATACACTGTGTGATTATAGATTATCTTTCATGAACTGATTTTCTAAGACAGAAGAAGACTAAGAAGCTGATTGCAGAAAGCTGTTGACTTCAACTGTGAGGACTCAAGTAAGACAGAAAATAATGTTCTGAGGGCAGACTACAGAAATGTTCTCACAGCTTCCATTATATGTGCAAAAGTAATCGTTAGCCACACATCACCTTCCCTTACAAACAGTAAAAAGATTCATGTATATATAACAAAGATAAGTCTAAAATGACAGGATTAGGGGCGCCTGGGTGTCTCAGGAGGTTGAGCCTCTGACTCCTGATTTCAGCTCAAGTCGTGATTGCAGGATCCTGAGATGGAGTCCCTCATCGGGGTCCATGCTGAGCATGGTGCCTGCTTGAGATTCTCTCTCTCCCTCTCCCTCTCCCTCTCTCTCTCTCTCTCTCTCTCTCTCTCTGTCTCCCACTCGGCCCCTCTCCCTCATTTGTGCACTCTCTCTCTTTCTCTCTCTCTCCCAAAAATTAAAATAAAATAAAATAAAATAAAATAACAGGATTGACTTCCTTATACAACTTGGTTTTCTTACACAAGTCTCATTGCCTTGTAATTAAAGTATATATACCTTGGATTACAAATCTGAATACCAAACAACCTTACAGTATCATGAGCTATAGATTACCAAGTACTGTCATGTACATGATCTCAAATGATTCTTAAATATCCTAAAATATTATTATCTCTAATTTCAGCTGAAGAAACTAAAGTTCAGAAAGGTCAAGCTTGTGCAAATGCATGCACCTGGTAAAATCTGAGCCAGAACTTTGCCACCAAATCTAATTCCAGCCCTTTTTCCAGGATACCATTGCTGCCTCCATGAATCTTCATTGATCCAATCACACCTGCATGACTGGTAATATGAATCCACCCCTTCAATAAACGTTTATTATTCATCTACTAAGGGCTTAGCACTGTGTTAAATGCTGAATATTCAAAGATAAATCAGATAACTCCATTGGCCCCTCAGGGGCACACAATCTACCAGGAAGACGGTGACATCGTCAGCATTATAAAAAGCATTAGTATTTACCATGTGCCAGGCACTGTTCTAAGCAACTAAGTATTAACTCGATTTAGTCTCATAAAAATTCTATGAATTGGGTAATATTAATATCCCCGTTGTGCTGATAAGAAAACCTAGGCAAAACAAAATGTACATAAAGAGTAAAAATTAGAAAAAGACAGTGTTAAAGAAGTTCCAATAGAGTAGATCCTATCTGAGCTAAGCTGTAAAAAATGAACTGGGTTGTGAAAGGTGGGAAGGAAGACATTCCAGGCAAAAGACATAGCATGAAAAAGTTGGCAAGGCTCAAGAGCTACTTCCTCCAATGTGTTACTGCTCTTTGACCTCCCTGTCTTCACGTCATTCCTTTGGCTAGAATTTTCTTCCCCTTACCCATCATACTATATCCATCAGAACTAAGTGGTTAATTGGACGTGGTGGGGAAAAAGAAGGAAGTCAAGGACAACTGCAAAATATTGGACTGGAACAACAGGAAGGATGGAGTTGCTATTACCTGAAATGAAAACCTGTGGGAGAAACGGTTTGAAGAGGAAGATAAGGGAAGCTGCAGAAAAGAGAGCCAAAGCAGTGCACCCTACACAGACAGCATCTGTCTAGAGAAAGATAACTCTTTTTCTAATTTGCAATAGGCAAATGTTAGGGCAACTCTAAGAAAAATCAAAAATCTGGTTTCCGGCATGTTAAGGAATTTATCAGACATCCAAGAAAATTGATCAAGTAAGCAATTGAATAAACAAATCTGGAGTTCCCTGAACAGGTCCAGAAAGGAAATATAATTTGGGAGTTGTGAGATTAACAATATTGTTTAAAACCGTGATGCTGGGTAAGTTCATCAATAGAGAGGGAGAAAATGAAGGTGAGATTCAAGGACTGAGGTGCAGAGTATCCAATATTAAGAGATTAGAGTGAAGAGAAGGAACCATCAAAGGAGACCAAGAAAGAATAACCAGAGGAGTAGGAGACCTGGAAGGTATCCTGGAAAATTAAAGAAAGTAATGTCAAATACTGCTGACAGATCAAGTAAGATAAGGACTGAGAAGTGACCCCTGGCGTTAGTGATCCGGCAATCAGTCGGTGACTTTGACGAGAGCAATTCTGGTGAAATAGTAGGGAAGAAAGCTTGACTGTATTGAGTTTAACAGAGAATGGGAAATAAGGAATTGGAAAAAAGAAGAGACAGCTCTTTAATAGTTTTGCTGTAAAGAAAAGCAGCAAAGTGAAGCAGTTACTGGCTGTTGTGTTAAGCACCATTTTGTTTATTTGTTTCAGGTTGGGAGAAATGGAAATGGAAACTATCATAGGGCAAGGAGCAATGATGATGCGGGAGAAAGAAGACAGAATTCAATGTCCTTGAGTAGATAATAAAGAATGGGATCCAGGCCACAAGTGGGACTATTGCTGGAGCTAACAACAAAGACCGTTCCTCCACGATAGGAGGAAATGCGTGTACAGGGGCAGTGATGCAGATGGGCGTGTAGAAGTTGTGAATTGAGAACTGTGGCACGTCTATTCCAACTGCATTTTCTCAGAGAAATGGGAAGGACAGTCATCATCTGAGAAGGAGGACTGCAAAATATTGTGAGCATTACTGGCAAGAACATTGAAGTTTGATACAAAAAATGCGTTGTCAAGGATTTTAAACAGAAACTTCCATACACTGGGCATGAAAATTGGTAGGACCACTTGGAAAATATGGTAACATTATTCAGGAAAGGCAAAGACGTGCAATGACCCAGCAATGCCATTCCTAGATATTCATCCTATAAAAATGTGTGTGCCTATAATTGTGGCCCCTGTACAAGAGTAATTATGGCATGATTGCTCTTATAGTAGGTGGTAAAATTATTAAAAAGAGAAAAGAAAAAAGAAACAATAACCAATTATCAAGGTAGTGTTTCCCATTAGGAGGAAGGAAGGGGTCTGTGATCATGAATGAGCATACTGAGAGATTCTCAATTACTAGCAATGTCCTCTTTCTTAGGCTGGACAATTTGTTAAGCCGAACAAATAGGTTCTGTGCATTTTTATATGCTGTTCAATTTCAACATTAAAAAGTGAATTCTATTATGTTTCTCCAAAGAGTTTTATTTTCGTTTATTCGTTTATTTGACAAAAAGTTAACTAGGCTGAATTCAAACTCAGTAATCTCAGTCCAGTTCTTTAAATCTTGACTGGGAAGCTTGGAGTCTTCCCATACATGTGTGCTTCAGGGCTCACTCAGATATTTGGGAAATTGATAAGAATTTTGGTTCCCTCACTGTAACTCTCTCTTTTCAAAAATTCTCCACTTGCATTTCAACTAATGTGGTTGCCTCACACTCTAAGCTCAGTCAGGCTATGGGTTTCTATCCATGTTTTGGTTTCCAATTGTGACAACTGGGACTTACCTTCAGGCTAAAACCAGTAAGAAATTGGAAACCCACTCAGTACTGTTCCCTTCCTCCAAATGTCCACATAAAATACATACAACATGTGCCTACTTTGGTTTGCTTCCTGATGTCTTCAGATGGTTGTGGTTTTATTTTAAGTTTTTTTTTAATGTTTTTATTTATTTTTGAGACAGAGAGAGACAGAGCATGAGTGGGGGAGGGGCTGAGAGAGAGGGAGACACAGAATGTGAAGCAGGCTCCAGGGTCTGAGCTGTCAGCACAGAGCCCGACGCGAGGCTCGAACTCACAGACCACGAGATCATGACCTGAGCCGAAGTCGGATGCTCAACCGACTGAGCCGCTCAGGCGCCCCCGGTTGTGTTTTTTTATTTTATGCAAAGTTTATAGTGATTTGTGGAAGGGATGTTCTGATGGAAGCTACTATGCAATTACCAGAAGCAGAAACTAGCACTTGTTGTTTAAATAAATTAAATAAAATAATTAAAATCCAGGAATTTTGTATCTATTGCTTCTAGTGCTGTTGTCGTCTTGTTGTTGTTGTTGTTGTTGTTGTTGTTGAATCTAGATAGAAACTCAATGAGATCTTTTCTTCTCCCTGGGTTTCTTTGTATTCTTCCTTCCCTGGGGCTGTAAGATTCAACCTCACTGCCTAATCTTACTGCTGCAAAGGCTAAACAATATAAGAAAGAGGAAAAGTGCATAGACAAATATTTCAAAATATCCATCTATAAATGCAAATATACTGGGTTAGAGGTAGCACATTAAAATCATCATTTGAACAAATTAGTTTGCTGGTCTAGGAGGTCCTGAAGGTGAAGGATACATGACAGGAGAGAGTATGGAAGGGAGAAAAACACCTAGAACTGGTAAGAGTGAGTTCCCTTAGGTCTGAGATGTGGAGAAAAGGCTGACAACTAGCAGAAGGAGGTGCTCCAAAGACAGCTTAGAGACAAGAAAATGGACAATCACTAAATTTTAGAATTATAGTCTCATGGCATTTTAAAACTAAAAGATACTTATCAGATCATCTAAATCCAAAAGCCTTATTTTGAAGACAGGGAAACTGAGTCTCACACTTTTGCCTCATAATTTAGTCAAGGAGCCCAATCGCCTCAGCCAAGTTTCAATGCTGTCATATTCTTTTTAACAGCCTGGGACCTGTTCACATTTGTGTTTTGATTAATCAATGTTGTGTATGATGGCTTTAGGTCTGAGCCACTCAATTCATTCTTAAACATGCTGGAGAATTCCAATATAGAGCTTTTTGTTCCTTCTCTGTATATCTTGGAGTTTTAATCACAGAAGAGTGAATTGAGGCTTTTTTATGATTGCATAGAATACACCAGGCTCTAACTCTCTTTTCTAATTATGAGAAAGCCATGTGGCCTCTTATGAATTGCTTGGTATAGTGTCCAGGTATAGATGGCTCGTGGGATTTTACAAAGATTAATTCAGATTAGCTCATAAATTTATTGAAGGAGGTATCTATTAGGTGTTCTTGTCAGTCTTTGTGACTGCTATTGACAATAATAAAATGATATGAGTTTCAAACTCCCTTGCCCCGTGCTGCCTTCAGATTTAATCATTAGTCAGAATCTGCATTCTTCCCTAAGGTATCTTTTTATTATCTCAAATAAGAATGACAAGTTGAGATCAGTGAATTTAAGAAATTTTATTTTAAATACTACCTCTATTTCCACAGGTTTATTCTCTCTTCTCAATATCTAGGTTATAACAAAAGTTAACATCTTCTGGGAAAATTGATATACATCAAAATGATTATAATTGTCTTTTTACTCAAAAGAGAGTATGCACTTCTATTGACGGCAGTAGCCAAGCGAAGAGAGTAAACCATGGTGCACAGCCCGAATTCAAAAGTCGCTATGGTTTCTTTTAAAATAATGCACTATATCCCTTTGCCCTCTTTCAACCAATAAGAGCCTGAATAGTAATTAATAAACAGTCCCAAAGTGTTCCATGTAATCAAAGAGTAATTCTAGGGTGCCTGGGTAGCTCAGTCAGTTGAGCGTCTGACTTTGGCTCAGGTCATGATCTTGTGGTTGGAGAGTTCAAGCCCCGTGTTGGGCTTTCTGCTATCAGCCCAGTCCGATCCCCTGTTCCCCCTTCTCTCTCTGCCCCTCTCTCGCTTGCACTCTCTCTCTTTCTCAAAAATAAACAGTAAAAAAACAAAAAAAGTCCTTAAAAAAAAAAGTAATTCTTTCTTTGAAGAATAAACATAAGTAATGGGGCTTGTTTTTATTTCCTTTTCTTAAATAAGAAATAGAAATGTTAATATTCCTTCAAAATGTACAAATATTTACCATATTATTTTTGAGACTGGGGGCACTTGGGTGGCTCAATCAGTTTAAGCATCCTACTCTTGATTTCGACTCAGGTCATGATTCCACAGTTCGTGAGTTTGAGCCCTGCGTCTGACTCTTTACTGGCGATGCAGGGCCTGCTTGGGATTCTCTCTCTCTCTCTCTCTCTCTCTCTCTGTCCCTTCCCTGCTTGCTCTCTCTCTCTCTCTCTCTCTCTCTCTCACTCACTCTCTCAAAATAAATATACTTAAAAAAATTTTAATAAATAAATAAATAAAATTGAGCACTTGGAAATAAAAACGGCAGCCATTCGTTAAGCAACTACTATGTATAGAGTCAAAGAGCAAAAATCATGTTATGCCCAACCCACTGGGGACTTTAGGGTCTCTTTTAATAACCTAGGGATCATTTTTTTTTTAATTTCTTGGTTTAATATTAAAATCCTCACTAAGAATATTTTTGCCCATCCCAGAACTGCTGTTAGTTGCTGTGACAAGCCTGGAAACCCCCCACAATATATAATCAGAATTCATATGCTAATAAGACACTAGATCCTGATCATTTTTAAACATAAGATAAATTATTTATTATTTCTCAACTACCTATGTAAATATAGGAGAGAATAAAATCTACCTGATTAAATAATTTTACCCAATCAATAACAACAAGCTAGTCTCTGAAATAACACCTCAGACACTGCCATTGGGTCCTATGCCAGGGCCCTTGCCAATATCAGTGGTTAGCATCAATGAGCAGCAGCAGAAAGGGGAAGTGAAAGAGACATACTTTTAATACCTTGACACCATCTCTTTGTGCTAGATTTTTTCCACCATGTCCCTGACAATTACTGGACTATATCTCCAATAACCCAGAGAAAATAAATATTAATGCCATCTCCCTTTAGCCTCCAGACAACTTCACCTTATTTGAGTGCCCAGTAAAGCCTTGGAATGCAAGTAACTTGTTCTTCAAGTATTCTTCAAGATGAGCAAACATTTCTAATAAATTTTAACTTGATAAACGATCAATGTCTTGGAAGACGAGTAGTATGTGACACCGAAGATCACATGATCACAAATGAGCCAATGGTTCTTTCCCCTCTCTCTCTCTCTCTCTGCTGGGTGATTGTCTCTCATGCTCGGTTGCTTGGTCTCAGGTCTTGGTGTTTGGCAGAAATCCATGATTTTTCAGAATGTTGGAAGATGCCCACAATTGGCACTAGTGTATTTTTTGTCACTTTAAAGCACCTATGGATAGTCCTTTGCTTTTCCATACAAGCTTAGGAATGTTTTGCTTCATTCTAGGTCAGGCTGCCTGCAGATAGAGACCCTTTCCTCTGCTGCCTTATTGCCAGTTACATTAAATACAGTAGATGACAAGAGTTTATTAATACTGTACTGTAGTCAACATCCTTGTGAGCGTGTTCAATGGCCCCCATGCAGAAAAAGATCCCATTGAGCCAATAGATAGCAGTGACTCCATTAGCGATAGTGAAAGTCGTCCTACACAATAACCTTCCTCTCTCTTTTCTCCCTCACACCAGCCACAAAAGTTTTCAAAGGTAAGTGCAGTTTCATTTCTTTATTTTTCTTTATATTTTGTATTTTCTTTATTATTTTGTATTATATTAAGGTATTACAATCATTTTTCTATGGATATTTTTGGGTTGGGGGATGAATCATCTGAGGTTCTATTATTTCTTATGGGGAAATTCACTTTGATATACAAGTGCTTTGGATTGCAAGCATGTTTCTGAGTGAATTATGCTCACAAATCAAGGTTTTACTGTAATTGGTATATAATATTGATGGACACATTTTTTACCAACTTATTTTTTTTATTATTGTCTAAGGTTAAGTCAAAAACCTCCTTTCTCACCAATTATTGAATGTACTCATTCAATGAACAAACATTTGGATACCTGCCAGGTGTCAGGTAACATAGAAAGGCAGGACCAAACTAGACAAGGAAGGGATGGGCAGAGAAAGTTTGTGCTTAGTTTTCCTCATGCCACCAAGAGCATCTCTGGCTGTGCAGTAGCCTCTAGCCACTCATCAACGCCGATCCATCTGGGGTCTTGGGTGGTCTTACCTCTGCTAATCCCTGCCCGTTAAAGAGAGATTCTGCATCAAGAAAAATAGATTCCAATGTATAAGGACCTATTTCAGCAGGAGCTTGTAATTCAGCCCAAATTATTGCTAATTCTTGAAAATGAACCCATCAAGCTAATTTTCAAGAAACAAAAACGTGAGAAACACATATTACAGTAGTAGCTAGGTAAGTGACTGCCAGTGTGGTAGTACAAGATTTTCATATGGAAAATGTACTTTTCTAATATAATGTTATATGTCAATTATATCTCAATTGAAAAAAAAAGAAAATGCTTTTTTGCATACATGCCTCAGTGGAGTTAACAGTGTAAATGACAGGTAAGTAAAGTGTAAATGACAGGTAAGAACAGTGGTATCAACAACATGGTTTTTAAGATGAATTATATTTTATAGCATTTGGAAGGGTTTTCTCAGAAACTAACAGTCTCTAAAAATGCCTGAATAGATACATTGTCATCACTAAAATACATGTAATTTTTGGCCTTATCATCCTTTAGCAACAAAACAAAAATCCATTTCTTATGTATCATAATTCTTTGAGGTCTTTATGAAACAAATGCACCTTGAAACAAAATGAAAACTATAAGCTAAGAGCCATACTTGGTTAGATCGGAAAATAATATACTTCCTTGTAGTTTAACACTATAATTATACTTTTAACATACAGTATGTCCCTGAGGGTTTTACTTCAGAAATAATCCCCTGTGAGTCCATCTCAAGACATTAATACAAACATGTATACGTAATGTATGATTAAAACAAAAATGTCACACTGCGATACCACCTTACACCGGTTCGAGTGGCTAAAATGAAGAAATCAGGAAACTATAGATGCTGGCGAGGATGTGGAGAAGCAGGCACCCTCCTACACTGTTGGTGGGAATGCAAACTGGTGCAGCCGCTCTGGAAAACGGTGTGGAGTTTCCTCAAAAAAATGAAAATAGAGCTACCCTATGACCCAGCAATAGCACTGCTAGGAATCTACCCAAGAGACACAGGAATGCTGATGCATAGGAGCACGTGTACCCCAATGTTCATAGCAGCACTTTCAACAATAGCCAAATCATGGAAGCAAACCAAGTGCCCATCAACTGACGAATGGATAAAGAAGTTGTGGCACA
>PITB01025018.1:0-23405 GCA_004024585.1 Paradoxurus hermaphroditus
AGAGTCTCTTATGTTTTATCTCCCTCCCTCTCTGTGTCTTTTTTTTCCTTTCCCCTCTTCCCCTCCCCCTGGTTTTTGCTTAGTCTCACAAAGTCCACCTATGTTAAGTGAAATAAGTCAGTCAGAAAAAGACAGATACCATATGTTTCCACGAATAGTTGGCTTTTTTATTCGTATACTTGGATTCCTTTCTCCTTACTTTTTGCCTGTTACTGTTTTTTTTTGTTTTTTGTTTTTTTTTCCGGTTACCATTCGGTTTGTATACACAATCTTGTGCAAATAGTTGATGATTGCTTAAGTTTGAACTCATTCTTTACGCCTCTCCCTCCCACCTCCTCACCCCACATTTTACGTATATGCTGCCACACTTTACATCCGTTTGTTTCGAGAGACCCTTTTTTATAGATGTACTTATTTTCACTGCTGTGATGCTTCCTACATTTCTTATTTCTGCTTATGGTATTTCCTTTCCACTCAAAGAATCCCCTTTAACATTTCTTGTAGGGCTGGTTTAGTTATCATGGATTCCTTTAGCTTTTGTTTGTCTGGGAAACTCTTTATCTGTCCTATTCTGAATGATAGCCTTCCTGGTTAAAATATTTTTGGATGCAGATTTTTTTCCTTTCACCACTTTGAATATATCATGCCACTCCCTCCTGGCCTCCAAAGCTTCTGTTGAAAAATCCACTGATGGCTTCATGGGGTTTCCCTTGTATGGAATGGTTTTATTTCCTCTTGCTGCTTTAAAAATTATCTCCTTGTCACTGCTTTTTGCCATTTTAAGTATTATGTGTCGGTGTATACCTCTTTAGGTTGATTTTGTTGGGGGTTGTGTATACCTCCTGGATCTGGACTTCTCTTTCCTTCCCCAAATTTGGGATGTTTTCTTCCGCTATTGTTTTTTCATATTAATTTTCTTCCCTGTTTTCTCTCTCTTTTCCTTCTGGAATCCCTATAATGTGAATGTTATTATACTTGATGGTGTCACTGAGGTCCCAAAGTCCGTTTTCATTTTGTATTTTGTTTTCTCTCAACTGTCCAGCTTGGTTGCTTTCCATTACTCTGTCCCCCAATTTGCTGATAATGATTTTCTGCTTCATCTAGTCTACAGTTCATTGTATCTGGTGTATTTT
Source organism: Paradoxurus hermaphroditus (assembly GCA_004024585.1). Taxonomy (NCBI): domain Eukaryota; kingdom Metazoa; phylum Chordata; class Mammalia; order Carnivora; family Viverridae; genus Paradoxurus; species Paradoxurus hermaphroditus. The sequence continues at coordinate 1,134 of PITB01025018.1, forward strand.
TAATTTCAGTTATTGAGTTCTTCATCTCTGATGGTTTCTACTTTATGATTTCTATCTCTTTTGTCCAGGCCTCACCGAGGTCCTCCACTCTTTTCTCTCATATCCCATGAGTATCTTTATTCTCTGTCAGACATGTTACTCAACCCCTGTTTCACTTAGGTCTCTTGCTGTGATTTTGTCTTGTTTCTTTGTTGGGGACATATTTCTCCATCTCCTCATTTTGTCTAACTACCTGCGCCTGTTTCTATGTGTTAGGAAAGTCAGCTACATCTCCTGATCTTAAAAGTAGTGGTCTTATGAAGAAGCGATAATGTAGTGCCTGCAGTGTGCAGTGTCCCCTCTTTACCAGAATCTGGTGCTTCAGGGGTTTCTGCTATGTGTTTTTGCGTGCACCCTGCTCTTGTGGTTGAGCCATCTTTTTCCCTTCAGTTCAGCCATCCATAATGGCTCTCTTTGCCTGTTGTGGGCAGGTTTTGGTCCCTGTGTTGTTGGTGGGCCAGTCTGGAACCACGTTGGGTTTGATTTGAGTCAGACCAGGCATTTCCCAGGGATACAGTAGCACTGAACTACAGGGTACTTTCCCTGTTTTTTCCCCTGAGAAGCTTCCCTCGATGGGTGAGGCCTGCAGTCAGAGACCCACTGCTGGGGCCACAGTCTAATTGTTGTATGTGGTTATCTTTCTCTCTCCCCAGGGCAGAGTTCACTTTGGAGTGGCACTGGTCCTTCTTGGGGCTGCTTGCAAACTTCCAGGCTTGTGGCTCTGCTTTGGGTCCAAGAGAGGATTGGATGGCATGGATCCATGGAAGTGTGGGGGGCTGGGGAGGGAAATGGATTTGCAGTGTTAGCAAGGTTTGCATGGGTCTGCTGTGGGGGAAGACCTGGAGCCAAGGCCCGATTGGAGGAGGCATGTCCACAGTGAAACACTAGGGTTGGGTGCCCTGTTAGCAAGTTAAGTAGGGAATGTCAGCACCTCACTGGTTCCTTGTTGGTTCCCCTAGGTGGCTGTGTGTTCATGCTGGGGTTGGGGGAAGGGAACTGGGAGCCATCAGCTCCTTTGTTCCTGGGCAAGTACCCCATAGATCTCTGCCCTTTCAACACATGCTCCAAGATCGGTAAATAAATCTCCCTCCCGTGTCCCCACATGATTTTCAAACTGCCCTTTCTGTGCTATATCTCCACAGGGCTGTTTGTCGTGTGGTCTCTTTAAGGGTGGGGACTCAGTTTCCCCTCACCCTGCTGGCTCTCCCAGAACCAAGTCACAGATTTTTTTTTTACTCCCCTCACCCTGAGTTTGTTCTTAGTCTTTGAGAGTCTCTTATGTTTTATCTCCCTCCCTCTCTGTGTCTTTTTTTCCTTTCCCCTCTTCCCCTCCCCCTGGTTTTTGCTTAGTCTCACCAAGTCCACCTATTCGTGGAAACATATGGTATCTGTCTTTTTCTGACTCCAAGTCACAGATTTTGAACGTTCTATGTTTAAAGTCCCACCTGTTGTACAAACTCGTGAAATTCAGCCCTTTTGGTTTTTGCAGCCAAATGTTATGGGGATTTGTCTTCTCTGTGCGGGCTACATAGTGTGTGTGAGAGTCTATTTCTCTCCCCTCTCCACACCTGGGCAGCCCTCTCTCCTGGGGACAGTCTCATGGGTCCATTTAGTACCCCACTGCATCTTCACCCTTCCTACTTTCTTTCATCAGTTTCTTCCCCATATTTAGCTGTGGAGAGTTTCTTCCGCCTGTCTTTGAGTTGTCTTCTGGGTTATTTACACTGACATGAATGTTATCTGGTAGTATCAGTGGGCCAAGGTGAGCTTAGAGTTTTCTGAATCCGCCGTCTTCCCCAGGAGTCTCTTAACAGTTTTCTTCATAGGCATGCAAATGTTTTAGTGAGCATTTATCTTAATAAGTTCCTGAAAGTGTTGTTTCAAAACCATGAAAACTGTATTTCATATGAACACAACTTTGAAAAAAATTACTATTTTATATTTCTAACAACGCTGTATGAATGTGCCTGTTTCCCCACACATTACAAACGTGAATCATTGCTAATCTGATAGGCAACAAATCGTCCCTTCTGTTTGTTTTCATTATAACTCATTTTTGCTCCTTGCATAGAATTATATCCTATCAATGGGACATAATGAATTGTCACAACCCCATGTTATTTGGAATTCAGAGTGTTTCCCATATTCCCAATTATCAACCCTGGGTGGATGACATCTGACTGTGCTGAAGAGCACAGTTCATGTGACTCTCATTACACTGGTGAGCTAAATGTATTCTCTTTGAGGACAGCACACTGTCTTGGGAGAGGTCTATTTCAAGAACAAAACTGGTAGAGAATTATCAAGATGGCAATCCTTATAACCAAATCCTACTTCCATCCTTAACTATGCCCTTACGGTAAACTTCTATCAGTGAAATTGTTGGTGTGAAGAGTGTGCACCTATGTAGCCTTTCGAGAAGTCCTGCCATACTGACATCCAAAAAGGCAGTTCCCGTTTAATCCCCCCAAAGAGGAGTCACATGATAAAGGCCACGGAGCAGTGAAGAAAGTAGTAATTCTAAGGTCATGTCACACAGGCCAGGCCCTGGACTCTATCCTGAGATTCCTCATGCTCTTTTGTAATCTCCTCATCCACCCTCCTCTAGCCTCCAACTGCCTCCCCTGGGACTTCTCTCCGTTCCCAGCCTACCACTGAACTTCCGTCACCTTTAATTTCTCCTTTCTAGAAAAAAAAACTTTATGTCAATAAAACTGTACAGAATGCGCTTTTGTTTTCTGGCTTCTTTCTTTCAGCCTAAGTATGTGTAGATCTATCCGTTTGTTGCATGGTTGGATAGTTCCTTATTATTGCTGAATCATATGCCATTGTATGTATATATGACAATTCGTTTTAGCCATTCACCTGGTGATGGACCTATGGATTGTTCTCAGCTTGAAGCTCTTTTCAGTATAACTGATATGAACATTTGTGTACAAATCTTTACATGGACAAGATTTCTTCTGTAGGGTAAATACCTAGGGGCTCAATGGCTGCATCATATGGTAGATGCGAGAAGAGCAAAGTAAGAAGCTACCAACCTAGTTCCAAAGTGGTTGTATCACCTTTCATTCCCACCAGCAGTGTATGAAGGTTCCATCCTCCACAACGCTTAGTATGGTCATTATTTTTAATGTTGGCCATTCTCTCAGGGTTGTTGTGATATTTCATTGCAGTTTTAATTTACATTTCCTGATTAACTAATGATACTGATCATCTTTTCATGACCCTATTTGCCATTTGCAAAACTTCTTGGATGAAGCATTTGTTCAAAAAATTTGCCCATTCATTTATTAATGTGTCTATTCCTTACTTAACACACCAGGGATTTTCTATGCTTTGGATACAGGTATTTTATCAGTTAAATGATTTGCAAATATTTTTCTCCCAGACAGTGGCTTGTCTTTTCATTCTCTCAGCAGTGTGTTTGGAAGAGTAGACCTTTTCCTTCCTTCCTTTCTTTCTTTCTTTCTTTCTTTCTTTCTTTCTTTCTTTCTTTTTTCTTCTCTTTTAGAAGTGGTCCAATTTATCAATTAATTCATCTGTGGATTGTGGTTTGGTTGTTGCATCTAATAAATCTTCACCTAAGCCAAGGTCAGAAGGATTTTTTCCCATGTTTTCTTCTCCTGGGTTTTCTCCTATGTTTTATAGCTTTAGGTTTTATATTGAGATCTATGGTCCATTTTCAATAGACTTGTATATGGTGTGATTATATAGATCACAGTTCCTATGTGTTTTGTATTCTAGGTCCTTTTGCTATCCATACATGAATTTTATATTCAGCTGTTGATTTCCAAAAAAATGAAATAAAATAAAATAATGATGATGATAAGGCCCACTAGAATTTTTACTCAGATTGTATTGAATCTATAGGTGAGTGTGGGGATTTCTCATCCTAAAAATTTTCCTCTTAACGATACTGAGTTTTCCAACCCAAGGATATGGAAAAATATCCCAGAGACAATCTTTAGATCATCTACGGAAAAATAAATCATTAAAAGAAAATTGTTATGGTACTTTCCACCTGATAGATGTGATTAGAATTGAGTTTGTTGAATTGTGGATTTTTTCTTCATTACCCCTCTGAAAATCCACTTCAGTGAATCCCTGGAAACTTGAATAGTAAAAAAGAGAGTGGGATAAAGCATGCACGTATTGGGGTCTGTATGCATGTTTGTAAGTATGTATGTTTGCATGTATGTATGCATGAATCGGTAAGACTGCCATGAGTATTTATTTTGAGAAATAGGTGGTATTAACTGCTGCACATCATGTCTGTGCAATACAGATCTTAGTACATATTAGGAAAGAAAACGGAGTGGTGGTAGCTTGTTGTTTTTCCAGCATTCTTGAGTGAACGTGGTTGCCATGGTGACTATGCCTGTTGTGAGATTTGGTGCAGACTGAGCTTCCATTCAGGACTCTTGCCTGAATCACTTGTTACTATGATAGTTGGTCAAGTGTTGCTTTTCTAATTCTGTCATCCCTTCTAGATTTAGTAGTTGGCATTTGACTGTATGGTAGATCTTCCCTTCTCCTCTAAAGTTTATTTAGTTATGTGTTTATTCAAGTATTTATTTATGTCAGTATGACCCACAGATTCCTATTTGTCCCAAAGTGTTAGCATTCGCTTATTTACTGTGACGCTCGAATTGTCCCAGAATTGGGCAGTGTTAGCTCTTCATGTTGGCCTCTGTGTTCATTCGACACCTCCATAGACCTCTTTGAATACGTACTTTGCTCTCTGAGCCTGACTATTTCTCCAAGCATAGAAAGGAAGTAATGATGCCACCTCAGAGGATTACTTTGAGGATTTGAAGTGACAATGTCTGAAAATAACAACCCACTATGTGTAGCATCTGGAAAGCCCTGAGCAAATATGATTAGTTGCCCATTCCAGCTTTGGCCCCTTCATTCTGTCGATGTGATGCCTCTGACATGAACATCATAGCATGACTTACTAGAGAAAATACTTGGATATGGAGCTGCAAGCAGGCATGAGCCCACATTTCCATGATGTGAGAACTGCAGGGTCACTGCTGTGTGCATAAAAAGGCTGTGGAATGGAGCTGGCGAGGAGGCTTCCAGTGTCATTGCACAGCTTCCAGTGACCTGAGAGGGGGCAGCCAAGCACATCCTCACCTCTTTCCCCTGCGTTTCATGTGCTCTCCATTCCTCCCCGGTTCCTCTCTATTCTACGTGCTATCTGATGCTCTGACTCTCCCTTCTAGTGGAACATCAGAGAAAGTGTGTGGACGCTGAGCCTCCAAAGCAGGAGATGATAGAGAAGAATGAGGTGTGATGTCCAGTGTCCTAGACAATTTGCTGGAGCAAAAGTGAAGAGATCAGGGTCCCATCATTGGTGCACTTTAGTTAAATCACTACCCTTCCACTGGCCTCAACTATACGACGGGATAACAATACCTAATGCTCCAACCACTCAGGAATATTGTAGACTTTACATGTGATCCCATATGGAAAATAAATCTTTGGTCATAGGTAGGAGGGGAAGATCAGTGCCCTTTTGAGTAATCATATTAACAGACACTCCCCAGATATCACAGAATTCTGCATGGTAGCCATCACATTATTGCTACACAAATGTCAGCTGTTTAGGTCAGGATTTCTCCAACTGTGTTTCTCAGAGCACTTCTTCAATCATCAGGGAGTGCTTGTTAAATTTCCAAATTCCCGAGGCCACCCTAGGTCTCCTGAACCAAAACAAGAGAGGTGGAATGGAAAATCTACATTCTGAGGGATATCTACAGATGTTTCTGGTACCCATCCAAGTTTTAAAAGCACTGCTAAGGATTTGCAATAAACACTCGTTAAAATTTTGAATTCTTTGATATTTAATTTCCTTGTCAACTTATCCTGCCATTCAATTCTACATATCTGTGTCTTCTCCAGTGTGTCCCACAGGTATCAATTCCTTCTTGTAAGTAATATTTATCCAGCGATTCATATGTGAGGCACTGAACTGGAAACGGAGGACACAGAACACAGAACAAGATAGAAAGGGTCCCTTTCATTCTAGTTTGGGAACATTGGCAATAAGCAGAAAAATCAACAAGTGGAGGAATTCCATATGGAGATTTGTGCTTTAAGAAACATGAACACAGGGGGGGCACCTGGGTGGCTCTGTTGGTTGAGCGTCCGACCTCGGCTCACGTCATGACCTCACAGTTCATGAGTTCAAGCCCCGCATCGGGCTCTGAGCAGTCAGCTCAGAGCCCAGAGCCTGCTTTGGATTCTGTGTTTCTCTCTCTCTCTCTCTCTCTCTCTCTCTCTCTCTGCCCTTCTCATCTCCTGCTGTCTTTTTTAAATAATATTTTTAACGTTTATTTATTTTTGAGAGCTCAGTGTGAGCAGGGAAAGGGCAGAGAGAGAGAGGCAGATGCAGAATCTGAAGCAGGCTCCAGGCTCCGAGCCATCAGCACAGAGCCCGATGCGGGGCTCGAACCTACAGACCGTGAGATCATGACCTGAGCTGAAGTCGGCCGCTTAACCGACTGAGCCACCCAGGCGTCCCCCCATCTCCTGCTTTCTATCTCTCTCTCTCTCTCTCTCAAAATAAATAAACATTAAAAATTAAAAAAAAAAAAAAAACATGAACACAAGGGTGCGTGGGTGGCTCAGTTGGTTAAGCATCAATCTTCGGCTCAGGTCATGATCTCACAGTTCATGGTTTTGAGCCCCACGTTGTGCTCTGTGCTGACTGCTCAGAGCCTGGAGCCTGATTCAGATTCTGTTTCTCCCTCCACCTCTGCCCCTCTTCCACTCATGAACTGTCTCTCCCTCAAAAATAAATAAACATTAAAAAATTAAAAAAAAAAAGAAACATGAACACATGAACCGAGTAGTAAATGACTGCTCAGAGATGACTATAAATGGGGTTGTCCATGAAGCTCTTTCTTAGGAAGTACATTTGAGCTGAATCCTGAACAACAAGGGAAAAAACAGGCTTGGGCAGGTCTTTGTGTGTATACATGATCAAAGTGTGTGAGTACCAGTTGTTCCAGGATCAGACACATGAAAAACAATCTTAATGGGCTGGAACTTGGCATACACAGTACAGATGAAGGTAGGAGATGAAGTCAAATAGAAGACAGGAGTCAATCCAGTGACTGTAAGGAGAAATGAATTATTCACTCTCATACAGTTTATAAGTGGCAGAACTAGTGTTTAGACTTAGTCTACCTTCAGAGCCCACATTCCTAACCAATACACTTAGCAAGATGAAAAAGACATGTGTTGAGCTATGTCAACCCATGGTGGTTGATGTTAAGCTGGGGTCTCTTGGCAGTCTAAAAAAAAAAAAAAAAACCAACAAACAAAACCCACTCTCTGGGATGGCTCACAGGGTCCGTTTGGGTAGAAACTATGCTTTGGAAGCATTTTGCCATCTGATAGGTGGTAATTCTTTGATAAAAACAGAAAGGTAACAATTATAAAAACAGAAAAGTTAATAATCATCACAGTCACTACACATTAGACAACTTGGCTGTTAAGATAATCCCTTGGACTTCCATGGCTAATTTCCCCCCTTTTATTAACTCAGAGTGCCAATTTCCAGATGGGGATCATATTTCTCTATGTCTGAGACCTCCCTAGTCGGCAGACAGGGCTGGTCTGTTCCCCTTTGGCAAGTGAGGTCTGATGGAATGTCATCTAGAGTTAGTGGGTTAGGTCTGCTGTCATGCACCCAGTTGCCTGTCCAACATAGCATTAACTTTGTTCCTATGTTTAGTAAGTCACTTTTCAAGGGTTCTAAGGAGGCATATTTGTCTGAGATTGCCCTGCAGGTAATATAAGAAGACACCGTATTAGTCGTCATTCCCCAGAAAAATAGAACCCATAGGATGTGTTGTATGTGTGTAGAGATGATAGATGATAGATAGATAGATAGATAGATAGATAGATAGATAGATAGATAGATGATAGATAGATATAGATATAGATATAGATATAGATATAGATATAGATATAGACATATTTGAAGGAATTGGCTCACACAATTATGGTGGCCGAAGGGCATCTCCTGCTTAGTTCACCCTTACTTGGGGGAGGTGAATCTTTTGTTCTATTCAGGCCTTCGACTGATTGGATGAGGCCCACTCACATTATGGTCTAGGAAAAGTCACCAATCTATATGTTATTCCCATTCAAACACACTGACAGAAACATCCACAATAATGTTTGGCCAAATATCTGGGTACTGTGGCCAAGGTAAGTTGACACATAAAATTAACCATCATAGATTTTCTAAGTACCTTAAAATAAAAGTAAACAAAGTACTGATTTTCCTCATTCTCTAACCATCTAGAATAAACAATTTCCAGCTGTATGACACAGCTACTGGCAAAACAACCAGGTAAGGAGCTAGGCTACGTCCACCCATGAAGATCCCTCTTTCAGAAAGCCCTGGGTAAATCCAGATAACTGAGCCCTTGAGTGACTCCACTTTTCCCTTCCCATGTCCTAATTCCTGCTGTTATGCTTTAAATTTGCCAATAGAGAGTGAACCCACAAAATCCTAGACACCCCAGTCTTAGACCCTAATAAAGGCAGATCCCAGGTCCATGCTTGCTTGCCTCCCCCTTTCCCTTGCTCCCCACAACAACATGCTGTATAGCCCTCAGGTGTGCCATGTACCCTCCTGAGTCTGTGAGTAATAGATCTCATTCCTAAAAGTTCCCTGACGGTTTTTTGCTGAAGCACATCCCGCAACAATAATGCAACCATAATAAACCACAAGAAAGAACCACAAAGGCCAGTCCAGTGACAACACTGGCCTCTGTGGGGGAAATGTCTGTGGGGTCTTCCTAGGAGCCATATGGGTGTAGATGAGTGCCTCAGGCATTCCTAGCCACTATCAATAGGCTGTCCCTTGTGATAATTGATAGTGACTCTATCACTATCAATAGGCTGGGACTGACACAACAGTAGAGTATTGCATTGTGTGGCTGTTTCACAACCTATGTACTTGTTATGGGAATTTGGGTATTTTCCATATTTTGACGTATTATCATAATGAGGCTCTGAACATTCTTGTACATGTCTTTTGGGTGGAAATACATTTCTTTCCTTTCTCTTGGGCAGGTATCAAAGAGTGGCATTTCCAAGTTATAGGGTGTGTTCACATTGAACTCAGAAGAAACTACCGAGCCGTTTTTCAAAATGTTTATTCTAATCTGCATTCTCACCAGCAGTATGTGAGAGTTGCACTGCTCCACGTCCTTGTCAACACTTGGTATTTTCCATCTTTTTCATTTTTGTTGTTTTGGTGGTATCGCATTGTGGCATTAATTTTGATTTCTCTGTTTTAATTTCTCTTGAACTTAGCTCTCTCTGAAGTGTTTTGTCTCTTTTAGTGTAAAAAAAAATCCATCTTCTTTTTTCTAACCTCCCGATTTATTTACTTAGGAAACTCAATCTTTGTCCTGTGGAGTTTGCATTCTGGATTTTTGCCGATTGTATCCTTATTGTGTTTATTATGTTCCTATGGCTTTCTTCTTTCCTTAGATCAGTAATTAACTTAGACCCTTGCTTAGATTTGGGTCTTTTGGCAAGAGTACATCAGATGTGGTGGTGGACTTCCCATAGCCATACACCAGAAGCCTAGTAGTGTCTGGTTGTCTCTCCCCCTGCGATGATGAGATCGATCACTGGACTCAGCTGTTGTCAGCCTGATCCAGCCAGTATAAAATCTTCCACCTGCTTTCCACCTCATGTTTTTCACTGATTCTGTGATTGTTGCCTAGATCTGCATTTCAGTAAGGATACAAAAGCACGATGTACTAATTCTTTGATTTCTTCTGCGTGTTATTAGCTGAAATTCTTTTATAAAAGAAACATCCCTTCATTAACTGTTAGGTTATGCTAAAGTATAGTAAGCACAGGAGGGTAAGGCGAATGCTCAGTTCTTTTGCAATATTTCCACCATCTAAAATAATGAGTTATTTTCCTAGGATCCTCAAAGATGAGGAATGAGCTGGCCATTTTGGCGTTTTTCTTTTTATTCTTTTTCAGATTCTCATCGTAAGTTCAGGGATGTTTCAGTAGTTGATGTACTTGGCATCAGTCATTTAGTGGGAAATGTGCTTAAAGGATTCAGTCTGGGGACTAGAGTTGCTTTTTGCTACTGGGTTGCTCATTGTTTCTTGCCTTGTCCAGTACGTGAAGCCTGTGAATCTATGTTTTATTTTTTAGAGGATATACATCATCAGCTTACATCCTGGGCTGTTCTCCTGTTCCTTTATAGGCAATCATTTTTTGTCATCTTTTGTTTTACCCGTATAGTTTTTTTTTTTTAATATAAGGAAATACATCATGTGTTTTAGTTTTCTATACCTTTCATAGGTAAAAGTTGTCATATTCTACACCAGTGCTGTGCAATAGAAATTTTTGCAGAGAGAAATGTCCTGTATCTACCACAGTGGCACCTAGATATCTGAACATTTTACTTGGGAATTAAACATTTAGCGCCTAAAATGTGGCAACTGAAACTAACTGATTTTTAAATTCCATGTACATTAATTTAATGTAAATAGCTGTTCGTGACTGGTGGTTACCATATTGGACAGTAGCAGCTCTACACGCTTTACTGCACCTGAATTTCCTCACTCTACAATATATCTTAGAGATTCCTTCAAAGCACTATAGGTATAGTCATTGTTGGTTTTTATGGCTGCATAGTACTCCAGGGTGTGTATATATACCATGGTTTATTCAACCAGCTCCCTGTTGGTGGACATGTCTTTTTTCTTGTCTTCTCCTTTATGAATTGTTATGCCAGGAATGACTTGATGCTTATGCCTTTCTTCTTTTGGCATTTTTCGGAGAGGAATCGATTCTTAGAAGACAAATTGCTGGTTCCAAGAGTAAGCACCCTAGTAATTTTATAATATAAAATCCCCTGAATAGGGGTTGTGCCATGTTACATTACTGCAAGCAATGCATGAGACTGCCTCTTTCCTCACAGACTAGGTAAATAATGAAAAGAGGCATCACAGTTTATTTTTATTTGCATTTCCAACGAAGAGTAATGTTTACAAAGAGGTGAAAGACCTATACTCTGAAAACTACAAAACACTGATTAAAGAAATTGATGGGGCTCCTGGATGCCCCAGTCGTTTAAGCGTCCGACTTTGGCTCAGGTCATGATCTCACGATTGGTGGGTTCGAGCCCTGCGTCAGGCTCTGCGGTGACAATTCATTGTCTGGAGCCTGCTTCAGGTTCTGTGTCTCCCTCTCTCTTTGCTCCTTCCCCACTCATTCTTTCTTTGTCTCTCTGTCTCCCCCTCTGTCTCTGTCTCTCTGTCTTTGTCTCTCTCTCTCTCTCTCTCTCTCTCTCTATATATATATATATATATATATATAATTTATGTATAAAATATATATATATAAATTTTATTTTTATATATATCAAAAATAAATAAACCTTACCAAAAAAATTTTTTTTTAAATTGAAGACAACACAAAGAAATGGAAAAATAATTTGAAGAAAACCAAAGAAACGGAAAGACGTTCCATGCACATGGATTGGAAGAACAAATTTTGTTAAAATGTCTATTCTCCCAAAAGCAATCTATACCTGTAATGCAATCACTATCAAAATACCAACAGCATTTTTCACAGAACAAGAAAAAACAATCCTAGCATTTATATGGAGCCACAGAAGATCCCAAATAGCCAAAGCAACCTTGAAGAAAAAAAGAAAACCTGGAGGCATCAAAATTCCGGAGTTCAAGTTATAAAACAAAGCTGTAGTGATCAAAACAGTATGGTACTGGGCGCCTGGGTGGCTCAGTCGGTTAAGCGGCCAACTTTGGCTCAGGTCATGATCTTACGGTCTGTGAGTTCGAGCCCCGCGTCCGGCTCTGTGCTGATGGCTCAGAGCCTGGAGCCTGCTTCGGATTCTGTGTCTGCCTTCTCTCTCTGCCCTTCCCCTACTCACGCTCTGTCTCTCTGTCTCTCAAAAGTAAATAAGCGTTAAAAAATAAAAAATTAAAAAAAAAAACCAGTATGGTACTAGCACAAAATTAGACACACAGATCGATGGAACAGAATAGAAAACCCAGAAATAAACCCGCAATTTTATATGGTCAATTAATCTTCACCAAAGCACGAAAGAACATGCAATGGGAAAAGGACAGTCATTCCAACAAATGGTGTTGGTAAAACTGGTCACTTACATGCAAAAGAATGGAACTGGAAGGACTTTCTTTCACCATACGTGAAAATAAAATTGAAATGTGTTAGAGACTTAATCTGAGACCTGAAACCATAAAAATCCTAGAAGACAGCAAAGGCACTAATTTCTCTGAAGTCAGCTTAGCAACTTTTTTTCTAGGTAGGTCACCTGAGGCAATGGAACCTAAAGCAAAAATAAACCATTGGGACTACACGAAACTAAGAAAGAAGCTTCTGCACAGCAAAGGAAACAACAGAACTAAAAGGCAACCTACTGAGTGGGAGAAGACATTTCCAAATGACATGTCCAAAAAAGGGTTAGTATCCAAAATCTATAAAGAACTCATACAACTCAACACCCAAAAACTAAAGAATCCAATTAAAAAATAGGCAGAAGACATGAACAGACCTTTCTCCAAAGAAGACATCCAGATAGATGGCCAACAGACACGTGAAAAGGTTCTCAACATCAGTTATCATCAGAGAAGTGCAAATCAAAACCCCAATGAGATATCGCCTCACACCTGTCAGAATGGCTAAAATCAAGATCAGAAGAAACGACAAGTGTTGGCGAGGGTGTGGCGAACAAGGAAGACTTGTGCACCTTTGGTGGGAATGCAAAAATGATACAACCACTGTGGAAGACAGTACAGAGGTTCCTCAAAAAGTTAAAAACAGAACAACCATACAATCCGGTGTTTGCAATACTGGGTATTTACCCAAAGAATATGAGAAAACTAATTCAAAGTGATACATGCACCCCTGTGTTTATTGCCAAATTATTTACAATAACCAAGTTATGGAAGCAGCCCAAGCGCTCATCGGTTGATGAATGGATAAAGAAGAGGTTTATATATACAATGGAATATTATTCAGCCGTAAAAACAAGAATGAAATCTTTCCATTAGCGATGACATGGATGGAGCTAGAGAGTGTAATGTTAAGTGAAATAAGTCAATCAGAGAAAGACAAATACCATGATTTCATTCATATGTGGAATTTAAGAAACAAAACACACAAGAAAAGGGGGAAAAAGAGAGAGAGAGAGAGAGAGATAAACCAAGAAACAGACTCTTAACTATAGAGAACAAACTGATGGCTACCCGAGGGGAGGTGGAGGCGATGGGTGAAATAGGTGATGGAAATTCAGGAGTGTAGTTGTCCTGATGAGCACTCGGTGATTAAAATAAAAACTTAAAAAACAAAAGAGTTAGATTTAGCATTCTTTTACATGTTTAAGGAACATTTTCTTGGCGAAATACCTGTTTGTATCTAGTGCCTTTTGTGCCTCACATGTGGTGTTTTGCCTTTGCTTGCCCATAATCTCTGTAATTTTTCACATTAGTGTGTTCATGGGCTTTTTTTTCCTTGCCATACAATTTTAATGAAATCAAGTGTATCACTGTTTTCCCTTATTGCTTCTGATTTTGAAATCATATTTTAATAAGTTTTCTTCATTTCTGGCTTATAGAGGAATTTCACTGTGGGTGTGCTTTTGTGGACAGGAGGGAGAGGAGACAGAAAAGTGTCACATGAGTGTCAGGTATAAGAGGAACTCTGAGGAACCATTATGTGAGATACCTGTAAAAACCATTTCACTAAATCAGGAGAGTTAGATGTGCAGACCAGAGTCTTCGTCTTGTGCTTGTCTTTGAGAACTCGGTCTCTATTATTTTCTGTGTTCTGTGGATATGCATCCAGCCCCCCCTAACTGACAGAGGTCTTACATGAAGCAGAAACTCCATGTCACTTCAGATCAACCTGTCAGATGACTAAATGTGTGGAACCACCCTCCTGGGGATATGACAGACATAAACCCAATTCCAAGATATACCACTCACAGCAGAGCAAAGGACTATAGAGGAAGTAAAACCTCCAACTCATCCTTTACTCTCTCCGAGTGAGGTTTAATCAGGAGAAGGTAATAGTCTGCTAGTCCTATGCAAGAGTACAGAAGTGGGGGTTGAAAGATTGCATCTTTTGTCAAGTTACAACCCCTCCCACTCAACCCTATCATATCCTGTTTCAATGCTGGGTTTCTAGGACTCAGGGGTCAAGCATGTACTAATCTTGCTTGGAATGGAGGCCATATCTTACGGGGCGGACACTAACATCCGTGCTGCTTCCTGTGGGCATTTCCAGCTATACGGGTCTGGAGACGAAGAGAGGGAAGGTTGCGACGCAGATGTACAGTTAGACTGATAGTATCTGGAACACAGTAGACACCCGATATATAATTAATTAATTAATTAGATGTAGATGTAGGCATAAACTGGAAGCGAAACTATGCATGTGTCCTTTTGGTCCTTTTATACACATATTAAGTTTTCATAAAGAATTTGTATCGCACTGTACTTCTTGTTCTGTAATGTGCTTTGAAGAAAGTTTTCTGTTTATAAAAAGTATGCCTTTTCATCGGGGCGCAGGGTGGCAGGGGAAGGAAGCTGTAGAAAATGGAGAACAATGTCACCTGGTGACCAGAGTCAGAAATACAAGTGTGATAGTCTCAACTATGGGGCTTGGCAAAGAGTAGGGGCTGGAAAGGGCTGTGGTGTTGGTGGTGAAGTAGAAAGTTGCATGACTTAGTGTATGAATAACTGGTGTGAAGAAGATCGAGACAAAGAAACATACACAAACACGTATGTATACAGAAAACTGTCAAATAAATTGTTTTGATCTGCTTCCAAGGCCATGAATATGTATCATATTTGTAAGCAGCTTGCAATTATTTTATGTTTTCAATATTTCATTCAATATTTCCATATTAAAGACACTATAAAACTGTGCATTTAGAAAAGAAAAATATCTCTATCCCTATCAATGCATACACAGTGAATTATTATCATAGACATCTATTTAGTATGCTATTTGCATTCTATAGGATATGAACAGGTTACTAAGTTGCTAAGTAAACATATTTGTGCACTATTATTTTGTGACTCAGTTGCGAAGCACCTGTTTTACAAAACTTTATCTCAATACTTTGTCAGATTGCCAATTAATACTTCTCTTTGACACATATGAGAAACATATATGAACTCATATTTAAAAGCTGAAATTATTATGTCGCTCCTATATGTCCCATCTTTTGCCCTTCAGACTACAAATATAGTCTCTGTTAACTTATTGGTACCTATTTCCAAAATTTTTCTCTGTACGTAATGCACTAACATATTTAACCACACACACACACCTATACGCCCATGTTGATATATATCTTTTGCCGAAATGGGGTCATATTTACTTTATACATTGTGATATCCTGTTCCACTTAATATGGTTTATTGTCTATTGATTTATTTATTTAGATTAGTATGTTTCACGTGTTTACTAGGGATTTATGTTTCTTTTTATGTGCATCCACTATTTTTTAAAATAATTTATTGTCAAATTCTTTTCCATACAACACACAGTGCTCATCCCAACAAGTGCCCTCCTCTGTGTCCGTCACTCATTCTCCCCCGTCCCACACCCCCCTCAACCCTCAGTTTGTTCTTAGTCTTTGAGAGTCTCTTATGTTTTGTCTCCCTCCCTCTCTGTGGCTTCTCTCCTTTCCCCTCTTCCACTCCCCAATGGTTTTCTGCTAAGTCTCTCAAAATCTACCTATGTGTGGAAACATATGGTATCTGTCTTTCTCTGACTGACTTATTTCGCTCAGCATAATGCCCTCCAGGTCCATCCGCGTTGTTACCAATGGCCAGATTTCATTCTTCCTCATTGCTGCATAGTATTCCATTATATATATACATATATACTCCTGTGTCTCTTGGGTAGATTCCTAGCAGTGCTATTGCTGGGTCATAGGGTAGTTCTATTTGCATTTTTTTTAGGAACCTCCAAACCGTATTCCAGAGCTGCTGCACTAGTTTGCATTCCCAACAGTCTAGGGGGGTGCCTGCTTCTCCACATCCTCGCCAGCATCTATGGTTTCCTGATTTATTCATTTTAGCCACTGTAACCGATGTGAGGTGGTATCTCAGTGTGGTTTTGATTGGTAGTTCCCTGATGATGAGTGACATCGAGCATCGTTTCATGTGTCTATTGGTCATCTGGATGTCATCTTTGGAGAAGTGTCTATTCATATCTTCGGCCCACTTCTTCACTGGATTATTTGTTTTTCGGGTGTGGAGTCTGGTAAGTTCTTTATAGATTTTTAGATACTAGTCCTTTATCCTATATGTCATTTCCAATTATCCTTTCCCATTCCGTTTATTTCTATTAGATTTGTTGGTTGTTTCCTTTGCCGTGCAGAAGCTTTTTATCTTGATGAGGTCCCAATAGTTCATTTTTCCTTTTCATTCCCTCGCCTTTGGAGATGTGTTGTGTAGGAAATTGCTGCGACTCAGGTCAAAGAGGTTTTTTCCTGCTTTCTCCTCTAGGATTTTGACGGTTTCCTGTCTCACATTCAGATCCTTCATCCATTTTGAGTTTATTTTTGTGAGTGGTGAAAGAAAGTGGTCTAGTTTCATTCTTCTACATGTTGCTGTCCAGTTCTCCCAGCACCATTTGTCAAAGAGGCTATCTTTTTTCCATTGGATACTCTTTCCTGCACTGTCAAAGATTAGTTGGCCATATGCTTGTGGGTCTCTATTCTAATGTGCATCCACTCTTGATATCATTGGCCTATCTCTATTGCTTAAGAATATTTTGTACATTGAAATATGCAAACATGTGCCTGAATACAGGTTAGAAATGATTTCGCACAGCTTCTCACATGCCTTTTAATGTTTGCTGTGCATAGAGCATTGGATTATTTTTAATGGGTTTTAGTAATTTATTTATTTATTTACCTTTCATTTTGGTTTATTTATTGTTATGATTATTTAACTTACCAAACATAGCTCTCCTACTGTGCAATTGTATAAATGAAGAGTTGAGGACTACAGATACCCAAACATACTAATTCCTACCCAATTAAATAACACTGAGCTATAAAAATGCACATTTCCACTGTGATATCGTACATTTCTTGATGCTCAAATGTTTATTAGCCCACCATTTCTGTGAATTCTGGTGGGAGGAGTACATTTATTTTTTTAATTTAGTGTCAAAATGGTTTCCTTTCAACCCCCAGAGCTCATCCAACAAGTCCCCTCCTCAATGCCCGTCACCCACTCTCCCCTCTCCCTACCTTATTGAGTAAGAGTTGACTCAAGTCCTCATAAATACAGCATTTGTATTTTGATTTAATAGACACCAACCATTGGTGGCTGGTAAGGAGATGAGGACTGATGAGGAAGGCTTCACACATTCCCAGGTCCTTGTTTCTAATCCCAGGAAGAAAGACCCCTGACCTCCCATGCTTATAGGTGATGTGTTGGCTGAAGATCAAAACCTGAAATAAATATTGCAACTCGGGTTCTTGACTTCAACTAGTAAGAAAGACTGCACTCTGTACACAGCCAGCTTTCACACATAAATCGGCTTTAATTTTATTTTATGTATTTTATCAGGGGGGTATTATTTTAGTTAGTAAAAAGACAAGCTCCCCCTCCCGAGAACTTTCTTGACTTCATTTTTTTAAGGCATTTTTTAAAAAGTAATTTTAGGTTTACAACAAAATTTGGAGGAAGGTAGAGATTTTCCGAGTACTTTCTGCCCTCACACATGCATAATCTCCCTCATTATCATCATTATTCACCAGAATGACAGTTTTGTGTTGTTTTTTACTACGGATGAACCCACGTTGGCACATCATTATCACCCAATATCCATAATCTGCCCTCGGGCTCACCATAGGCGTTGTACGTACCTTCCGTGATACAAAATGACACGTTTCTATCACTATAATATCACACACACAGCATTTTCATTGCTCTAAAACTCCTCTGTGCTCTGCCTATTCATTTCTCACCCCCTCCACACACACACTGTCAGCCTTTAGACTGAGTCCATAGTTTTGCCTTTTCCACAACATCATATAATTGGAATCCTACACTATGCAGCCTTTTCAGATGACTTCTTTCACTTAGTAATATATATTTAAGGCTCTTCCATGACTTTTCATGACTTGAGATCTCATTTCTTTTTAGCACCGAATAATAAATATTCCATTGTCTGGATGTATTACAGTTTATCTACTCACAAACTAAAGGACATCTTCAGAAACTTGGTTGCTTCCAAGTTTTGGCAATTATGTATAAAAATGCTACACATCTGTGTACAGATTTTTGCATAGATGTAAGTTTTTAACTCCTTTGGATAAATAAACAAGGTACATGATCGTTGAGTAGTGTGGGTAAAGGTGTCGAGTTTTGTAAGAAAACACCAGAATGTCTTACAAAGTGGCTGTACTGTTTTGCATTCCCACCAGCAATGAATAAGAGATCTTGTTGCTCCATGTCCTTGCCAGCATTTTGTGTTGTCAGTGTTCCGGATTTTGGTCATTCGAATAAGTGTACAGTGGTACTTCATTGTTTTCTTAATTTGCATTTTTCTGATGACATATGATGTGGCTCATCTTTTCATAGGCTCATCTGACATCTACATATCTTCTTTGATGAGGCGTCTGTTAAGACCTTTGGCCCATTTTGTAACAGGTTATTTATTTCTTCCTGTAATGCTTTAAGAATTCTTTGTATATTTTGGATAGCAGTCCTTTGTCACATGTGTCTTTTGCAAATACGTTCTCCCAGGCTGTGCCTTGTCTTCTAATTTTCTTGACATTGTTTTTCACAGAGCAGACATTTTCATTTTAATAAAGTCCAACATACCGGTCATTTCTTTCATGAATGGTGACTTCTGAATTTTATCTGAAAAGCCATCACCTTACCCATGGTCATCTAGTTATTCTCCTATGTTATCTTCTAGAAGGCTTATAGTTTTGCATTGTACATTTATGTCTGTGCACCCTTTTAAGTTAACTTTTATGAAGGACATAAGGTTTTTATCTAGATTTTGTTTTTTTGTATGTGGATGTCTGGTTGTTCCTGCACTATTTATTTATTTTTTTGAGAGAGAGAGAGAGAGACAGAGAGAGTGAGAGGGGCAGAGAGAGAGGGAAGGAGAGAGAGAATCCCAAGCAGGCTCCATACTGTCAGCACGGAGCCCGATGTGGGGCTCGAACTCACAAAGCGTGAGATCATGACCTGAGACAAAACCTAAGTCAGATGCTCAACTGACTGAGCTACCCGCGTGCACCTGCACTATTTTTGAAGAGACAATTTTTACCCATTGTATTACCTTTGCTACTTTGTCAAAGATTGGTTGCCTATATTCATGTAGGTCTACTTCTGGACTCCTCTATTTGACCTAATTGCCTATGACTTTGTCAAAATTACACCGTCTAGATTGCTGTAGATTTATAGTAAGTTGGGTATATTGAAGTTGGGTATCTTTAGTCCTCTACTTTTGTTGATCTCCTTCAATATTGTGTTGGCTATTCTGGGTTTTTGCCTTTCCATATAAAGTTTAGCGTTCATTAGTTTTTCAAAATGGGTTTAGAAAAGATAATTACCAAATATATTGGGCAGCATAAGCAGCAATCATAATCAATAAACTCTGAAAAAGAAGTGTGAAGGGAGGGGATGGCAGGTAGTCCTAACAGATACTAAAGCATAGAATATATACTAGCAAAGAGCATGACATTTCCCATGAATAGACAGAAAGATTAATAAACACCACGGAGAATACTTACACCTAACTACAATTGGGAATTTAGAATGTAATTAAGGCAGGATTTCTAATCAGCAGATATATCACAGATGATTTACAAACTGGTATTGTGATAACTTGATGACCAGAAGCATAAGGCCATTCTACATAGAAGAATTCCTGACAGCAGAAGACTAGAAACAAGACTAATGTCCACCAATAGGTAGATAGTTGAATAATCCAGTGTGCATCCATGCTAGAGAGTACTATGTCACTGTGAAAACAAGAGAGACAGCCTCTCTTTACTGCTATACAATGTTCCCTAGGTTATACTGTTAAGTGAAGAAAAGAAAGGTGCAGAAATGTGTATAGAGATGTTGCATTCCTATACTGTATCTACTAGTCATGCATGACTATTTTTATTTAAATTTATTATTATTTTTATTTTTTCTAATATAATTTATTGTCAAATTGGTTTCCATACAACACCCAGTGCTCATCCCAACAAGTGCCTTCCTCAATGACCATCACCCACTCTCCCCTCTCCCACACACCCCATCAACCCTCAGTTTGTTCTTAGTATTTAAGAGTCTCTGATGTTTTGTCTCCCTCCCTCTCTGTGACTCTTTTTTCCCCTCTTCACTCCCCCGTGGTGTTCTGCTAAGTCTCTCAAAATCCACCTATGTGTGAAAACATATGGTATCTATCTTTCACTGACTGACTTATTTCACTTAGCATAATACCCTCCATTTCCATCCATGTTGCTACAAATGGCCGGATATCATCCTTTCTCATAGCATGTAGTTTTGTATTGTATATATAAACCCCATCTTCTTTATCCATTCGTCAGTTGATGGACACTTAGTCTCTTTCCATGGTTTCACTCTTGTTGAAAGTGCTGCTATAAACATTGGGGTACACGTGCCCTATGCATCAGCACTCCTGTGTCTCTTGGGTAGATTCCTAGCAGTGCTATTGCTGGATCATAGGGTAGTTCTATTCTAATTTTTTTGAGGGACCTCCACACAGTTCTCCAGAGAGGCTGCACCAGTTTGCATTCCCACCAACAGTGCAAGACGGTGCCTGCTTCTCCACATCCTCACCAGCATCTGTAGTTTCCTGATTTGTTCATTGTAGCCACTCTGACCGGTGTGAGGTTGTATCCAGGGTGGATCTGATTAGGAAATTCCTGATGACGGGTGACATGGAGCATCATTTCATGTGTTTGTTGGCCATCTGGATTTCTTCTGTGGAGAAGTGTCTATTCATATCCTCCGCTGGATTATTTGTTTTTTGGGTGTGGAGTTCGATGAGTTCTTTATAGATTTTGGATACTAGTCCTTTATGCGATATGTCAGTTGCAAATATCTTTTCCCATTCTGTCGGGTGTCTACTAGTTTGGTTGATTGTTTCCTTCGCAGTGCAGAAGCTTTTAATCTTGATGAGGTCCCAATAGTTCATTTTTCTTTTTAATTTCCTTGCATTTGGAGATGTGTCGAGTAAGAAATTGCTGTGACGGAGGTCAAAGAGGTGGCTTCCTGCGTTCTCCTCTGGGGTTTTGATGGTTTCCTCTCTCACTTTCAGGTCTTTCATCCGTGTTGTGTTTATTTTTGTGAATGGTGTAAGAAGGCGGTCTAGTTCCATTCTTCTACATGCTACTGTCCGGTTCCCCTCGCACCATTTGTTAAGGAGGCTGTGTTTTTTTCCATTGGATACTCTTTCCTGCTATGTCACAGGTTAGTTGGCCATATGTTTGTGGGTCCATTTCTGGATTCTCTATTCTATTCCATTGGTCTATGTGTCTGTTTTTGTGCCAATACCATACTGTCTTGATGGTTCCAGCTTTGTAGTAGAGGCTAAAGTCTGGGATTGTGATGCCTCCCGTTTTGGTTTTCTTCCTCAATACCCATTTGGCTATTCGGGGTCTTGTGGTTCCAGACAAATTTTAGGATTGTTTGCTCTAACTTCGATTAGAATGCTGGTGCAATTTTGATTGGGATTGCATTGAATGGGTAGATTGTGTTAGGTAGTATTGACATTTTAGCAATATTTACTCTTCCAATGCATGAGCATGGGATGGTTTTCCATTTCTTTGTGTCTTCTTCAATTTCCTTCATAGGTTTTTTAGAGTTTTCAGCGTAGAGATCGTTTACATCTTTGCTTAGGTTTATTCCTAGGAATTTTATGATTTTGGGTGCAATTGTGAATGGGATTAGTTTCCTGATTTCTCTTTCTGTCGCTTCATTATGGGTGTATAAAGATGTAACCGATTTCTGTACATTGATTTCGTACCTTGCAACTTTGCTGAATTTATCGATCAGTTCTAGCAGGCTTTTCATGGATTCTGTCAGGTTTTCCACACCGAGTATCATGTCATCTGCAAAAAGTGAAAGTTTGACTTCATCCATGCCAATCTTGATGCCTTTTATTTTGTTTTGTTGTCTC
>PITB01025019.1:0-23411 GCA_004024585.1 Paradoxurus hermaphroditus
CTGATGATTGCTTGTATATCTGAGGGATTGGTTGTAATTTCTCCCTTTTCATTCACGATTTTATCTATTTGAGTTCTCTCCCTTTTCTTTTTGAGAAGCCTGGCTAGAGGTTTGTCTATTTTGTTTATTTTTTCAAAGAACCAGCTTTTGGTTTCATTGATCTGTTCCACTACCTTTTCTGTCTCCATATGATTAATTTCTGCCCTGATCTTTGTTATTTCTCTGTTTATGCTGGGCTTCGGTTGATTTAGTTGTTCTGCTTCTAGTTCCTTTAGGCGTGCTGTTAGGATTTGTGTTATTGATTTTTCTTGTTTCTTGAGATGGGCCTGGATTGCAATATATTTCCCCCTCAGGACTGCCTTTGCTGCATCCCAGAGCGTTTGGATTGTTGTATTTTCATTTTCATTTGTTTCCATGTATTTTTTAATTTCTTTTCTGATTGCTTGGTTGACCCACTCATCTTTTAATAGGTTATTTATTAGCCGCCATATTTTTGGATATTTTTCAGTCTTTCTCCTGTGGTTGCTTTCAACTTTCAAAGCATTGTGGTCTGACAGTGTGCACGGTATGATCTCAATTTTTTATATTTTTTCAGAGCTTCCCTGTGCCCCAGAATGTGGTCTATCTTGGAAAATGTACCGTGTGCAGTTGAGAAGAATGTAAATTCCTTTGCTTCTGAGTGAAGGACCCTAAAGATGTCTGTGAGGCCCATCTGTTCTAATGTGTCGTTCAGGGCTATTGTTTCTGCGGAGATTTTCTGTTTTGTGGATCTATCCAATGCTGAGAGTGGAGTGTTAAGGTCCCCTACTATTAGAACATTTTTATCGATGAGGTTGCTAATGTTTGTAATTAGTTGTTTTACAAATTTGGGTGCCCCCGAATTCGGTGCGTAGATATTTACAATTGTTAGCTCTTCCTGCTGGATGGTCCCTGGACATTATATAATGTCCTTCTACATCTCTTATTACATCGTTCATTTTAAAGTCTAATTTGTCTGATATGAGTGTGGCTACTCCGGCTTTCTTCTGACTTCCAGTAGCATGGTAGATAGTTCTCCATCCACTCACTTTCAATCTGAAGGTGTCCTCTGGTTTTAGATGGGTTTCTTGAAGACAGCAAATAGATGGGTCTTGTTTTTTAATCCATTCTGTTATCCTGTGTCTTTTGATTGTCGCATTTAGTCCATTTACATTCAGTGTTAATATTGAAAAATATGGGCTTACAGTCACTGTATTATCTGTACGTTTCATGTTTGTAAGGCTGTCTCTGGCAGTCCTTGTTCTTTGCAACCTTTCCTTCATAGAGTGCCCCTCAGGATGTCTTGTAGTGCTGGCTTATTTGTGATAAATTCTTTCAGTTTTTGTTTGTTGGGAAAAACCTTGATCTCTCCTTCTATTCTGAATGACAGGCTAGCCGGATACAGAATTCTTGGTTGCATGTCCTTCTTGCTCATCACATTGAAGATATGCTGCCATTCCTTTCTGGCTTGCCTAGTTTCTGTAGATAAGTCTGCTACTACCCTTATATGTCTGTCTTTGTATGTTAAGGTTCTTTTGTCCCTAGCTGCTTTCAGGATTCTCTCCCTATCTTTGTATTTTGCCAGATTCACTATGATGTGCCGTGCAGAAGGTCTATTCAAGTTACATCTGAGGGGAGTTCTCTGTGCCTCTTGGATTTCCATGCCAGTTTCCTTCCTCGTGTTGGGGAAGTTCTCAGCAATGATTTGTTCAAGAACCCCTTCGACTCTTTTCCCTCTCTCTTCTTCCTCTGGAACTCTTATGATACAGATATTGTTTCTTTTGAGTGCATCGCCCAGCTCTCGAATTCTCCTTTCCTGTTCCTGGATCAGCTTCTCTCTCTTTTTATCTGCTTCCTCTTTTTCAATGATTTTATCTTCTAATGCACTAACTCTTTCCTCTACCTCTTCAATCCGTGCTGTGGCTGCTTCCAGTTTCCCTAGTATTTCTTCTAATGTCTTTTTAAATTCTTCCTGCCCATTTTTAAGGTCCTTGATCTCTGCGGCGCGGGACCCCTTGCATTCATCTAAGCTTTTTTCAAGCCCAGCGATTAGTTTTATGATTATCATTCTATATTCATGTTCTGTTATGTTGCTTATATCTGTTTTCATTAATTTTTGAGTTGTCACTGCTTCTTGTAGATTCTTTTGAGGAGAATTCTTCCGTTTCGTCAGTTTTGCTGGATGTGTTTTGGATTGTTTCTTGAAGTTGCCCTGGACAGGAAAACAGACTGACAGACAAACAGAAAACAGAAGTACTCAAACGTACCAACAAATGATACAGACAAGCAATTCACAACAGAAAAAAGAATAACAAGTGACTCTCTGAGGGCAATGTCCTGAAGTAACGGCTACACATTAAGGACAGGGTATGTAGTGTGTTGGTGGCAAAGGATATATAGACAGAATAATGACAGGTGCAGGGAGAAGAAAGAAATGGACTTTGCCCAGGTATATCAACTAAAGGGTTTAATCTAGACTGAGAGAAATCAGAATAAGGACAGACGCAAGGGCAAAGGAATAAAGATTGATGTCGTCTAGATGAACTTATGCGGCCCGGTTATTCCAGAAAAAGGGATAGGGAAGTACAGAAGAAGGTGTAGAACATGTCCTCAAAGAGTGGGTTTAAAAAAAAATGTTTAAGCCAGTCAGTACCCTGGATAACCAGCTCAGGGATGGGGATCAGTAGGAATGAGAAAGGGAGGGATAAATTCAAAAAAGAAAAAATGACTGGAGTTACTCCAGGCAGCAATCTCCACTTGGCATCAGTTGCTCCTGCTGATATGTTGGGAGAGGCATGATTTGGTGTAGGCGGGTCCCGGCTCCACTGCTGCAGGGATGGCTTTTGGGGTGACTTCCTGGCTTGTGAGACAACAATGGCGTCTCTCTAGACCCTCGCCACCAGTCCTGGAGGCTTTATTCGCTCCTTTATTTCTGTTCTCTCTCCCCTGCCGACGCCAGCCTAGTGAAGTTCACTGAAGGGTGACGAGGCCGTCTCCTACCCAGGGTTTCACTGTAATGTGCCGGGGTTAGAGGTGCTCCACAGGCGCCGCCGCCTGGAGCTGCCTGGGTCCCTGCTGCCAGTCCCCGCGGCACGCGCGCCCCGGAGGCGCTGGGCGAGGGTGGCGCGGTGACGTGGCCGTCTGCTACCTCCGATTTCGCTGTAATTGTGCCAGGGTTAGAGGTGCTCTGCAGGCGGCGCTGCCTGGGTCCCCGCTGCCAGTCCCGGTGGTGGTCGCGTCCCAGCGGCTCGGGATGGGGTTGGCGCAGTCCCGGCAGCGCGCGGGTAGTGCTGCTGTTTGCCACTGAACTTCTCTTCAAAAGCCCTGCATTTAGGGGCTGGATGGTAGCGGTCTCACCCGCTCTGGCCCTCTCGTTCAGATGTTGTTCGATTGGCACTTTCCCAGCTATCTCCGAAGATGCTCACCCTCCCCTCAGCTCAACTTCCCGAGTTCGTTTTATCTGACCCTGATTAAACTCACGGTTTAGCTGGGCCGTGTCTGTTTTCGCCTTTGTTCCTTGTTAGCTGTGGCACCTTTTACCCCCGATTCTTGGAGTTGAGAGAGACTATGGTTTCAGTCGTCTCTGTTTAAAGGGCAAGCGAAATACTGGAGCCCCCTACTCCTCCGCCATGTTGCCCCAACTCGAGAGAATCTTAAGCAGGTTCCACACTCAGTGCTAAATCCAACATGGGGCTCAATCCCACAACCCTGGAATCATGACCTGAGCCAAAATGAAGACTCAGGCAACTTAACCAATGGATATATATATATATATATATCTCACATCACTTCATCAGTTGATGGACATATGGGCTCTTTCCATAATTTGGCTATCATAGATAATGCTGCTATAAACATCAGGGTGCACTTATTCCTTTGAATTAGTTTTTTTTTTTCTTTTGGGTAAATGCCTAGTAGTGTAACTGCTGTATCTTAAGATCATTCTATTGTTAATTTTTTTAGGAAACTTCATACTGTTTTCCAGGTGTTAGGAAAGGTGTGGAGAAAGGGGAACCTCACACTTTAGTCTTTGTAAGCATAGCAGTGTCTTCACCCAACATGTGTTGGATATGTAGTGAGAACAAGAAATCTATTCTTGTTGTTTTAAGTTACTGAGATTTCGTAGTTATTTGTTTCTGCTATATAATGTGGCATGTTCTGACTGATAGGTTCATGCACTTTGTAGATATCCAAATCAAAATAATTTATTGTTGGCATAGCATTCTATCTCCTGAGCTTGTCATAATTAAGAAATTTCTTATACTCGTGTATTTAGGTTATATCTACTTTCCTATTATAAATAATTCTTTTTTAAAAAGAAAAGTTTTTATTTTTTTATTTTGAGAGAGTGAGAGAGAGTGAATGAGTGGAAGAGATACAGAAAGAAAGGGGGGAATAGGATTCGAACTCTCAGCACAGAGCCCGATGTGGGGCTCAAACTCACAAACCATGAGATCATGACCTAAGCACTTAAGCAACTGAGCCACCCAGGTGCCCCAACAATTCCATTATAAACATCTCTGTAGCAAATTTCTGTTGCTAAATGGTACATTTTACTTATGTATTTTTATTTGCTTCAGTTCAGTTATAGTTTTTATTCTCTTTCACTAAGCATGAATACCTCGGTGAATTCCAGGATATTTGGTACAGACCTTGAAAACCCGTGGAGACTTAAGAAAAAAATAACTCTCAATGTGTCTTCAAATAGCATAAATTTTAAAGTACTGTATCCAGAATTTTTGTTTCAGCTGCAATATATAAAGATCTTGGAAGTCATCACTCCCATACTTAAAACAAGTAAATCTGAACAAACTAAAACTACATGGATTTTCTGGGACCCATCAAAACCCAAATTCATAGGTCAAACCATTACGACTACAGTTCTGGATAAAAAACAGACAAATTCAAAATCACAGTTGAGATTTGCTTGCCTGAAGTTGAATCCACAAGAACCATAAACTGGTATGAATACTTAAAATGGTAATTTTGATAAATTGCTAAAAGCTGAGTGTGGACCAGCAGGAGAGTGAGATATTCTGTATGTCATAGTCTTATTTAGGCTTTTGTGGATTTCACCTTCAGCATTCAGTTCTCATGGTGAAGAGCCAAGAAGTACTCCCTCAGAGATACAGCAGAAGGAGAGGAAGAGTAACCATTCTTAAATATACTCACAGCATTCTCCATAACTACCTACTCTGAATGGGAAAAGTCTAGAAAAGTATTACTCTACCTGGGGAAAGGCAGTTTTTCAATTCCAACCCATCTAACATTCCTGTCTTGCCTTGGGAGGAAAAAAGGTTCGAAACGCTTGTGAGGTCACAGACCAGAGGAAAATACACAAATATTGCCCACTCTAGACTTCCTGTCTCACCTAAAAGGGAAAAAGAAAATCTGAGAAGTACTTATGAACATCACAACCAGGGACAAAGGCTCACTAAAATACTTAAACCTAATAATAGAACAATAGAATGCTTCCCATTTCTCCCACACCTTTCAATAAGGCTCATGTATAATAACAGCAGATTAAAACTGAAGGAAGTGTAGATCTCAGGCCTTATTTAAGAAAAAATATCTGTACTCATCCTTGGGTCCACAGTACTAGCTTCATGGAATTCTGTAGTGAGAAAGAAATTCAAAGAGTCACATGCCTCACAGCTTCAGGAAGCAAGACACATAAATCATCTTTAAATGGTTTTCTGCTTTTCCAATATTGTGTCTAAAGTTGAATACTAGATGCTTTCTCAAAATAATAATTTAATATTTTCCTTTCACACCCTCATCAAGAAGTCAATTTCTAATCTGTCTCTCTTTTGATGCAATATATCACTTTCTGACTTTATGGAGTTAAAGCAGCTGTAGTATATTCAGCTTATAATAATCCTACTACTTACAGCTACTTGTTCTCCCATTAGTTTTATTTTACTCCTGAAAAAATTCTCTTCCCTTTTAATTTCTATTCATAGGTTCTTTGCATCATTTAAATAAAAATATTTCAGGGTCTTCTATAATAACATTTCCCCATCTCATTAGATGATGTTAAAAGTGAAACACCCATTAACATGGTGTTCAATGGAATAAAATTTTAGAAATATGGACACTGATGTTTGCATATTCCTCTTTAAATATTAAGATAAAAAGGATGCCTGGCTGGCTCAGTTAGTAGAGCATGTGACTCTTGATATTGGGGTAGTGAGTTCAAGACCCATATTGGGCATAGGATTTACTTTAAAAATAAAACAATGGGCGCCTGGGTGGCTCAGTCGGTTAGGCGGCCGACTTCGGCTCAGGCCATGATCTCACGGTCTGTGAGTTCGAGCCCCGCGTCAGGCTCTGTGCTGATGGCTCAGACCCTGGAGCCTGCTTCAGATTCTGCATCTCCCTCTCTCTCTGCCCTTCCCTTGCTCACTCTATGTCTCTCAAAAATAAAATAAAAAAAATAATAAAACAAAAAACTAAGATAAAAGCTAAATATGATATCCCTGTAAGTGCATAATTTGTATCACATACAGTACAAACATGATTTCCCGGCCTCATATTTCTGTTAAAAAAAAGTCTCTAAGGAAGCACAAAGATAACAAGGGAGATAAAATCAAGAACATAAGAAGAAAATTTAGCCTCTGACATATACAGCAATAGCAAACGTTCTACACAGTCTAACTTCTATCCATATAAACATAAAATCTCACACTAAAGGCCTATGTATGTCAGTTTCCTTAGGCCATATTGTCTGTCTTTTAACCAAAGTTTCAAGGGACACGAAAAGCCAAAAAACAAACAAACAAACAAGAATAACAACAACAAAAAAAAAACCCACTGTATCAAAAGACAGAGCAAGTATCAGAACCAGATTAAGATATGGTAGAAATTTTGGAATTATCAAACCAGGAATTTTTTAATTTAAATTTTAGTTAGCCAAGATACAGTGCAATATTGGTTTCAGGAGTAGAATTCAGTGATTTGTCACTTACTTACAGTACCCAGTGCTCATCACAAGTACCTTCTTAATACCCACCACTCATCTAGCCCATCTCACACCCACCTCCGTCCATCAACCTTCAGTGTATTCTCTATCATTAAGAGTCTCCCGTGGTTTGTTTCCCTCTCTCCTCCTTCCCCTCCTTCACATATGTTCAGCTGTTTGTTTCTTAAATTCCGCATATGAATGAAACCATATGGTATTTGTCTTTCTCTATTTGACTTATCTTGGTTAGCATAATATCTTCTGGCTCCATCCACGATATTGCAAATGATCAGGTTTCAAGCTATAGAACAAAGCTGTCACCATCAAGACATTATGGTACTTATACAAAAACACACATAGATCAATGGAAAAAATAGAAAACCCAGAAATGGACCCACAACTATATGGTCAACTCATCTTCAACAAAGCAGGAAAGAATATCCGATGGAAAAAAGACAGTCTCTTCAGAAAATGTTGATGGAAAAATTAGACAGCAACATGCAGAGGAATGAAACTGGGCCACTTTCCTACATCATCCACAAAAATAAATTCAAAATGGATAAAAGACCTAAATATAAGACAGGAAGCCATAAAAGTCCTAGAGGAGAACATAGGCAGCAACCTCTTTGACCTCAAAGGAGTAACTTCTTACTAGACACATCATGGAAAGCAAGGGAAACAAAAGCAAACATGAAATATTGGATCTCTGAAGATAAAAAGCTCCTGCATATCAAAGGAAACAATAAAACTAAAAGGCAACTGATGGAATGGGAGAAGTTATTTGCAAATGACATATCTGATAAAGGTTTAGTATCCAAAATCTTTAAAGAATTTATCAAACTCAACACCCAGAAAACAAACAATGGAGTTAAGAAGTGGGTAGAAAACAAATAGATGCTTTTCCAATGACATCCATATGGCTAACAGACACATGAAAAGATGCTCAACATCACTCATCATCAAGGAAATACAAATAAAAACCACATTGAGATAACTCACACCTGTCAGAATAGCTAAAATTAACAACACAAGTAACAACAGGTATTACTGATGATGTGGAAATAGGGGAACCCTCTTTCACTGTTGGTGGGAATGCAAACTGATGCAACCATTCTGAATAACAGTATGGAGCTTCCTTAAAAAACTAAAAATAGAACTACTAATAGAACTACTATGATCCAGAAATTTCACTATTAAGTATTTACCCAAAGGATAAAAAAATGCAGATTCAAAGGGGTACATGCACCTCAATGTTTATAGCAGCATTATCAACAATAGCCAAGCTATGGAAAGTGCCCAAACGTACATTGACTGTTGAATGGATGAAGAAAATGTGGTATATATATATAATGTGTGTGTATATATACAATGCAATATTACTTAGCCATCAAAAAAATGAAAGCTTGCTGTTTACAATGATATGGGTGGAGCTAGAATTTATTACACTAAGTGAAATAAGTCAATTAGATAAAGACAAATACCATACAATTTCACTTACATGTGGAATTTAAGAAACTAAACAGATGAACATATGAAAGAGGGGGAAGAGAAGAAAGAGAAACAAACCATGAGACTCTAAATGATAGAGAACACACTGAGGGTTGCTGGAGGGAGGTGGTGGTGGGGGAGATGGGCTACATAGGTGATGGGTATTAAGAAGGGCACTGGTTGTGATGAGCACTGGGTGTTGTATGCAAGTGATGAATCACTGAATTCTACTTCTGAAGCCAATATTGCTCTGTATATTATCTAACTAAAATATAAATAATTAAAAGAGTATTAGAGAAGGAATAAATTAAGGTGAAATGAAATATTATTTTTATTCTTAATTGATTTAACAAATACCAGATTGTTCAAAATAATATCAGCAGTGTGTGTGGTGATTACAGCTTATGGTAAAGTGAAATGAATGACAGCAATGTTATAAGGGTAAGAGGGAGGAATTGGAAATACTCTGTTACAAAGTATATGCACTACCTGTGAAGTAGTTGCATTATTTGAAATTGGACTTGGATACATTATAAATATATATTGCAAACACTAGGGCAACCATTAAAACAAACTAGGAAACAGAACTATCATTGATATGCTAAGAGTAGAGAAAATGATATAAAATATATAATTTAAAGCAGAAGTCAGAAGGGGCACCTGGGTGGATCAGGTGGTTAAGCATCTAACTTTGGTTCAGATCATGATCTCATGGTTTATGGAGTCAAGCCCCGCATCAGGCTCTGTGCTGACAGCTCAGAGCCTGGAGCCTGCTTCAGATTCTGTGTCTCCCTCTCTCTCTGCCCCTTCCCCACTTGCATGCCTGTCTCTCTCAAAAATAAATAGGGGCGCCTGGGTGGCTCAGTTGGTTAAGCGGCTGACTTCAGCTCAGGTCATGATCTCGTGCTCTGTGAGTTCGAGCTCCAGGTCGGGCTCTGTGCTGATGGCTCATCAGAGCCTGGAGCCTGCTTCGGATTCTGTGTCTCCCTCTCTCTCTGCCCCTCCCTCACTCATGCTCTGTCTCTCTCTGTCTCAAAAATAAAATAAAAAAAAAACATTTAAAAATTTATTAAAAAAATGGATAGAATAAAAAGAAAGGAATAGAGAAATACATACTATGCTAACATTAAACAAATGAGAGGTGGAGTCGCTCTATTAATTTCAGATAAAGCAGGATTCAGAGCATGAAACATTACCAGGATAAAGGGGAGTAGGTGGGTATTAGATAATGATAAGAGGCTCACTTTTTCAAGGAAGACATAAAAATCCTTACTGCATGTGCACATAACAACTGACTGCAGAAATACATGAGGCAAAAACTGATAAAATTTCAAGGAAAAAGAGACAATCCACTATTATAGTTGAAGACTTCAATATCCCCTATGAGTTATTGACAGATTCAATAGGTAGAAAGTATGTAAAAAACAACTTGAACTGAATAGTACTATCAATAAAAAGCATTTAATTAACATTTATAAAATACTTCATCCAAAACAGCAGAATACACGTTCTTCTCAAGGTCACATGGAACATTCAACATGATAGAGGATGGAACATAAAGCACACCTTAAAAATTAAAAAAAAATAGACATCATTCAAACTGTGCTATCAGATCACAATGGAATTAAACTAGAAATGAATTACAGAAAAATAACTGCAAAACCCTAAAATATATGGAGATGTTTTTATTCATAACTTAGTTAACATACTGTGTAGTCTTGGCTTCAGGAGTAGAATCTAGTGATTCATCACTTATATATAACACCTAGTGCTTATCCCAACAAGTGCCCTCCTTCACCTATCACGCATTTTCCCCTCTCCCATCAGCCCTCAGTGTGTTCTCTGTATTTAAGAGTCTCTTATGGTTTGCCTCTCTCTCTTTAACTATTTTTTTCTTTCCTTTCCCCCATCGTCTTCTGTTAAGTTTCTCAAATTCCTCATAAGAGTGAAATCATGTGATACCTGTCTTTCTCTGACTGACTTATTTCACTTAGCATAATTCCTTCTAGTTCCATCCACATTGTTGCAAATGGCATATTTCATTCTTTTTCATCGCTGAGTAGCATTCCATTGCATATATATACTACATTTTCTTAATCTATTCATCAGCCAATGGACACTTGGGCTCTTTTCACAATTTAGCTATTGTTGGTAGCACTGCTATAAACATTGGGTTGCATGTGCCCCTATGAATCAGCCCTCCTATATCCATTCGATAAATTCCTAGTAGTCCAATTGTTTGGTCATAGGATAATTCTATTTTTAATTTATTTTTATTTTTATTTTTTACTTTTTTAATTTTTTTAAATGTTTTTATTTATTTTTGAGAGACCTAGAGACAGAGGGTGAGCAGGGGAAGGGCAGAGAGAGAGGGAGACACAGAATCCGAAGCAGGTTCCAGGCTCTGAGCCGTCAGCACAGAGCCCGACGCGGGGCTCGAACTCACAGACCGTGAGATCATGACCTGAGCCGAAGTCGGTCGCTTAACCGACTGAGCCACCCAGGCGCCCCTATTTTTAATTTTTTTAAGGAAACTCCATACTGTTTTCTAGAGTGGCTGCACCAGTTTGCATTCCCACCGACAGTGCAAGAGGGTTCCCCTTTCTCAACGTTCTGCTGTTTCCTGGGTTGTTAATTTTTGGCATTCTGACAGGTGTGAAGTCGTATCTCATTATGGTTTTGATTTGTATTTCCCTGATGATAAGCGATGTTCAGCATCTTTTCATGCGTCTGTTTGCCATCTGGTTGTCTTCTTTGGAAAACTATCTGTCTATTCATGTCTTCTGCCCATTTCTTCACTGGATGATTTGTTTTTTGGGTGTTATGTTTGGTAAGTCTTTATAAATTTTTGATACTAACCCTTTATCCTTTATGACATTTGGAAATATTTTCTCCCATTCTGTCAGTTGCCTTTTTTGTTGGTTGTTTCCTTTGCTGTGCAAAGCATTTTTATCTTGATGAAGTGCCAATAGTTCATTTTTGCTTTTACTTCCCTTGCCTCTGGAGACATGTCAAGTAAGAAGTTTCTTCGGCCGAGGTCAAAGAGGTTGCTGCCTGTTTTCTCCTCTAGGATTTTGATGGTTTCCTGTCTCACATGTAGGTGTTTCATCCATTGTGAGTTTGTTTTTGTGGGTGGTGTAAGAAAGTGGGTCCAGTTTCATTCTTCTGCATGTTGCTGTACAGTCCTCCCAGCACCATTTGCTCAAAAGACTGTCTTTTTTCCATTGGATCCTCTTTCCTGCTTTGTCGTCGATTAGTTGACCATATTTTTGTGAGTCCATTTCTGACTTCTATGTTCTATTCTATTGATCTATGTGTCTGTTTCTGTGCCAATGCCATACTGTCTTGATGAGGGCTGCTTTCTAATACAGGTTAAAGTCTGGGATTGTGATGCCTCCAGCTTTGGTTTTCTTTTTCAACATTACTTTGACTATTCAGGGTCTTTTGTGGTTCCATATAAATTTAGGATTGTTTATTCTAGCTCTGTGAAGAACACTGGTGCTATTTTGACGTGGATTGAATTGAATGTGTAGATTCCTTTGGGTAGTATCAACATTTGAACAGTATTTGTTCCTCCAATCCATGAGTACGGGATATTTTTGCATTTCTTTGTGTATTTTTCAATTTCTTTCATAAGTTTTTTATAGTTTTCAGCATACAGATATTTTACCTGTTTGTTTAGGTTTATTCATAGGTATTTTATGAGTTTTCATGCAATTATAAGTGCGATTTTTCCCTGTTATTTCTTTCTGTTGCTTCAGTATTGGTGTATACAAATGTGACCAATTTCTGTACAATTGATTTTATATCTTGCAACTTTACTGAAATCCTGTGTAAGCCCTACCAGTTTTGTGGTGGAGTCTTTCAGGTTTTCCATGTAGAGTATCATGTCATCTGTGAAGAGTGAAAGTTTAACTTATTTGCCAATTCGGATGCATTTTATTTTATTTTATTTTATTTTGTTGTCTGATTGCTAAGGCTAGGACTTCCAACACTATGTTAAACAATAGTGGTGAGAGTGGACATTCCTGTCATGTTCTTGATCTCAGGAGGAACTCTCCCAGTGTTTCCCCACTGAAGATATTAGCTGTGGGCCTTTCAAATATGGCTTTTATGATATTAAGATATATCTCTTCTATCCCAACTTTCTATCCCATCCTTTTTATTAAGAAAGGATGAGGGGCGCCTGGGTGGCTCAGTCGGTTGAGCGTCCGACTTCGGCTCAGGTCATGATCTCGCGGTCTGTGGGTTTGAGCCCCGCGTCGGGCTCTGTGCTGACAGCTCAGAGCCTGGAGCCTGCTTCCGATTCTGTCTCCCTCTCTCTCTGCCCTTCCCCTGTTCACGCTGTGCCTCTATGTCTCTCAAAAATAAATAAACATTAAAAAAAATTAAAAAAAAAAGAAAGAAAGGGGCGCCTTGGTGGCTGAGTTAGTTAAGCGTCGCACTTTGGCTCAGGTCATGATCTCATGGTTTGTGAATCTGAGCCCCGTGTTATGCTCTGTTCTGACAGCTCAGAGACTGGAGCCTGCTTCAGATTTTGTGTCTCCCTCTCTCTCTGACCCTCCCCCACTTATGTTCTGTCTCTCTCTCTCTCTCTCAAAAATAAAAATAAATTTATTTATTTACTTACTTACTTTTGAGAGAGACAGAGAGACAGAGTGCACGCAGGAGAGGGACAAAGAGAGGGAGACACAGAATCTGAAGCAGACTCCAGGCTCTGAGCTGTCAGCACAGAGCCCAACGTGGGGCTGGGACTTCCAAACCATGAGATCATGACTTGAGCTGAAGTCGGGTGCTTAACTGACTCAGCCACCCAGGCACTCCTAAAAATTTTTTTAAAGATAGGATGCTGTATTTTGTCAAATGATTTTTCTGCATCTATTAACAGGATCATATGGTTCTTATCCTTTCATCTATTAATGTGATGTATCACATTGATTGATTTGCGAAGACTGAACTAGCCCTACAGCCCAGGAATGAATCCACCTGACCATGGTGAATAATTCTTTTAATGTACTGTTGAATTCAATTTGCTCATATCATGTTGAGGATTTTCGTATCTATGTTCCTCAGGGATATTGGCCTGTAATTCTCCTTTTTTGTGGGGTCTCTGTCTGGTTTGGGAATCAAGGTATTGCTGGCTTCATAGAATTAGTTTGGGAGCTTTCCTTCTGTTTCTACTTTTTGTAGCAGTTTGAGGAGAATAGGTATTTATTCTGCATTAAAAGTCTGGTATAATTCCCCTGTGAAGCCATCTGGATCAAGGCTCTTATTTTTTGGGAGATTTTTGATGACTAATTCAATTTATTCACTGGTTATGCACTTGTTCAACTTTTTTTTTTTTTTATTTCTTCCTTTTTGAGTTTTGGTAATGTGTGCTTTTTCAGGGATTTTTCCATTTCTTCCAGATTGTCCAGTTTGTTGGCATATAATTTTTCATAGTACTGTCTAATAATTGTATTTATGTGGTGTTGGTTGTGATCTCTCCTCTTTCATTTGTGATTTTATCTATCTGGGTCTTCTTTCTTTTCTTTTTGATAAGTCTGGATAGGGGTTTGTCAATTTTGTTTATTCTTTCAAAAAACCAGCTCATAGACTCTTGATCTGTTCTACTCTTTTTTTAAATTCTATATTGTTTATTTTTGGTCTAATATTTATTATTTCTCTTCTTCTCTTTGGTGCTAACTTTCTAGCTCCTTTAGGTGTAAGACTGGATTGTGCATTCTGGACCTTTCTTGCTTCTTTAGATATGCCTGAATTGCTATGTATTTTCCTCTTAGGACTGTCTTTACTGCTCCCCAAAGAGTTTGGACTGTCGTGTTTTCCTTTCTCATTTGCTTCCATATATATTTTTTAAAATTTCTTCTTTAATTGTCTGGTTGACCCATTCATTCTTTGATAGGATGTTCTTTAACCTCCATGTATTTGGGGGCTTTCCAAATTTTTTCTTGTGGTTGATTTCAAATTTCATAGCGTTGTGATCTGAAAATATGCATGGTATAATCTCAATGTTTTTATACCTGTTTAGGCCTGTTTTGTGACCCAGGATGTGATTTATTTTGGAGAATGTTCCATGTGCACTTGAGAAGAATGCATATTCTGCTACTTTAGGATGAAAAGTTCTGAATACATCTGTTAGTCTATCAGGTCCAATGTGTCATTCAGAACTGTTGTTTCTTTATTGATTCTCTGCCTAGATGATCTGTCCATTGCTGTAGGTGGTGTAATAAATTCCCCTACAATTATGATATTATATATATATATATATATAACACACATTTATTTATAATTGTCATTAATCGATTTATATATTTGGGTTCTATCATGGTGGGGTATAAACATTTACAATTGTTAGCACTTCTTGATATATAGACCCCCTTAATTCCCTTAATTATGATATATGATGCACACTTCATCTCTTTTATAGTGTTTGTTTTATAATCTAGTTTGTCTGATATAAGTATGGCTACTACAGCTTTCTTTTGATGTCCATTAGCATGATAGATGGTTTTCCATCCCCTCACTTTCAAACTTTCAATCTGCTGGTGGTGTCTTCAGGTCTAAAATGAGTCTCTTTTAGGCAGCATATAGATGGATCTTGTTTTTTTGTTTGTTTGTTTTTGTTTTTGTTTTGTTTTGTTTTTGTTTGTTTGTTTTTTGTCCATTCCTAAACTCTATGTCTTTCGATTGGGCCATTTAGTCCATTTAAATTCAGAGTGATTACTGAAAGATATAGATTTGGCGCCATTATGTTATCTGTAGGTTTCCTGTTTCTGGTGATGTCTCTAGTCCTTTGCAGTCTTTGCTGCTTTCCACTCACAGAGTCCCCCCTCAGGATCTCCTGCAGAACTGATTTGTCATGAAGTCCTTTAGTTTTTGTTTGTCTGGGAAAGCCTTTATCTTTCCTTCTATTCTGAATGACAACCTTTCTGGATAAAGGGTTCTTGGCTGCATATATTTTCTATTCAGCACATTGAGTATTTCCTCCCACTCCTTTCTGGCCTGTCTAGTTTCAGTGAACCTGTCTGCTACTACCCTTATATGTATATCCAAGTAGGTCAAGGACCATTTATTTGTTCCTAGTGCCTTCAGAATTCTCTTTATATTTTATTTTGCCAGTTTTACTATGATATGTCATGGTGTTGACCTGTTTTTGTTGATTTTGAAGGGAGTTCTCTGTGCCTCTTGGACTTAGATGTCTGTGTCCTTCCCCAGATTAGAGGAGTTCTCAGCTATAATTTGTTCAAATAAACCTTCTGCACCTTTCTCTTGCTATTCTTCTTCTGGAACTCCTGTTATATGGATATTTTTTCATTTCACAGAAAAACTTAGTTCTCTAATTCTCCCCTTGTGATCCTTTACTATTTTTTTTCAGGTTGTTAATTCATCATGATTCTTTCTTAGATCTTTGATCTCTGCAGCAATAGATTCTCTGCTGTTCTCTGTGCTTTTTTCAAGCCCAGGTATTAGTCTTATGACTGTTATTCTAAATTTTTGTTCAGATATATTGTTTATATCTGTTTTGAGAAATTATTTGGCTGTCATTTCTTCTTGAATTTTCTTTAGAGTAGAGTTCTTCCATTTCATCATTGTCACCAGGTTTCTGTCTTTTACATGTTTTAATATCTTGTTTTGCATCCTGCACATGTGAGTACTACTATATTAAAGAGGGGTAATACACTGTCCAGGGCCTGGCACTTGGAAGTGTTTTTGGAGTGTGTTGCATGCACTCTGTTGTTGCATTTTGGCTGCTCTATCCCACTGGTCAGTCTTCTGCAAAGCTCTTCTTGTCCTATAGTGGTGGAGTGTTTGGACCTTCAACCAGGTGTGCTTAGATTCGTTTGTTGAAGTAACCCTGGAAAAAAAAAGGAAATGGGTTTGGGGGGAAGCCTGATCCCATGTAAAGAAAAAAATGAAAGGGGAGAAAAGAAGACAAAACAGAGAGCTAAAGGAACTATAAGGATAAATCCAGAAAGAGAAAAAGGAAAATAAAGAAGATATAGAATAGGTGTTAAAGGAATAGAGTAAAATTACCTGATTAAATAAGCAAATAAAACAGTGTGTGTGTGTGTGTGTGTGTGTGTGTGTGTGTGTGTGTGTGTGTATAGAGAGAGAGACAGAGAGAGAGAGACCAAAAACAAATCAGAAACTATGAGATTCCAAAAGAAAAAAAGAAGGGGGTAGAAAGAAAAAGTAAAGGAAAGAGAAGAACAAATAGACAGACAAACAAAAAAAACAAAAAGAGTTGTCTGTTTGTGCTTGGAACCTGTGGCTGTGCTGGTCTGGAAGAGAGGCAGGCTGTGTTGGGTCAGTCTTCCTGCAGTAAATAAGCAGTTGTCAGGCACTGAGGGGCAGGGTTTGGTGTAAATGGGTCCTGCCTCCACTGGAGGCTGCTGTGCTGCTCCCTAAAGCCCCACTGTATTGGTGTTGGGGAGAAAACTGGCGACACCCCAGGCTCTTCTCCCCTGGACTGGGTGTCTCAAACCACGCTGTTCAGGCAGCCCTCACAGAATAGTGCAGGCAGTTGGCTTGCCCTGACTCACAGTTCTCCCACGCCTTCCTGGCATTCAGCTCAGATTCAAAACCCAATGTCAGGGGCGCCTGGTTGGCTCAGTCGGTTAAGCATCCAACTTCGACTCAGGTCATGATCTTGTGGTTTGTGGGTTCGAGCCCCAAATCAGGTTTTGTGCTGAAAGCTCACAGCCTGGAGCTTGCTTCGGAATCTGTGTCTCTCTCTCTATCACTTCTCTGCTCTTGCTCTGTCTCTCTCTGTCTCCAAAATAAATAAACATTAAAAAATAAAAGAAAATAATGTCTTAAAGTGCCATGCACCATGTGGACCCTTTTCTGATGTAGCGCTACTCAAGCCTGCCAATTAAGGCCTTTGGGTGTCACCTGCAGGGTCTTTTGTCCTTGGGGAGGCAATAAACCCTCTTCCACAGTACTCAAGGCAGGAGACTGTTCTCTCCCAGCGTGCCCCTGAGATCACTACAGTGCCCCAAGGCCGGCTCTTTCCCCCACAAGGTGTGCACATATGGTACACTCTGGTCCAGATAAAGTCGCACACTTTTGAAACCCCCGAGCTTACGTTCCTAAGACTGCAAAATAGAAACTGACACTCTGTATTTTTCATTCCCCAGTCCGTTGTCTGGAGAGGTTTTCCTCTTATGTTAACTCAGCACTGCAATTTCACAGCCCCTTTGTCTTTCTCTCTGTTTTGTCTCTACACAGAAGGGGTTATCTCCCCTCCATGCCTATGCCATTTTATCTCCCCCACTTCACATATATGCACCTCAATCCCATCAAGCTCTCTCCCTCCACCTATGGAGATGCTTCTACCACTCCGCAGATTGACTTCCTGGATGTTCCAAGGGATCTGACCTCTATACAGCTGTGTTTTAGGGATGAGGGAAATTCCAGTCCCCCTACTTCTCTGCCATCTTAACTCTTCCCAAATGCTAGGAGATTAATCAACACACTTCTAAATAGCACATGGGTCAA
Organism: Paradoxurus hermaphroditus; assembly: GCA_004024585.1. Classification (NCBI taxonomy): domain Eukaryota; kingdom Metazoa; phylum Chordata; class Mammalia; order Carnivora; family Viverridae; genus Paradoxurus; species Paradoxurus hermaphroditus. Next base: position 17,969 of record PITB01025019.1, read on the forward strand.
AGATGTCTCAAGGGAAACTAAAATATTTTGAAAAAATTTATGAAAATATATTTTATCAAAATTGTAGGATGCAGCAAACAGTGCTTAGAGAGAAATTTATAGTATTGAATGAATATATTAAAAAATTAAATATATCTTAAAATCAATAATTGAAGCTTCCACCTTAGGCAACTAAAGAAACAAGAGCAAACTAAAGCCAAAGTAAACAGAAGAAAATGATAATAAAAATTAGAGCGGAAATCATTGCAATGAAAACAGGAAATCAAGAGAGAAACTCAATAAAACCAAAAGTTGGTTCTGTAAAGATTAATAATATTTATAAGTCACTAGGCAGTTTAAGAAAAAAGAGAGAAACATAAATTATTAATGCCAGAAATGTTTCTATGGACATTAAAAGGATAATGAAGGAATAGTAAGAACAACCTTGTCCAAAATATTGATAACATAGAATAATTGCAACAATTCCTTAAAAGACATAATCTATCAAAACTAACACAAGGATAAATAGACAATCTGCATAAACCTATAACTATCAAAGAATTTGAATCAATGGTTAACAACTTCCCAAAAGAGGAAGCACCAGGCTCAGGTTTACTGGTGAATTCTACCAAATATTTAAGGAAGTAATTACACCAATTTTATCTAATCTCTCAAAGAAAATAGAAGCTCAGGGAATAATTCCCCTCTCAAATTCTGAGACCAGCATTACCCTAACAAAAAACAGGCAAATACATTACAAAAAGGGAAAACTACAAACCAATATATTTCATGCATATAGGTGTAAAAATCATTACAAAATATTAGCCAGTAAAACCCAACAATGTATAAAAAGAACATACACCACAGCCTAGTAGAATTTATTCCAAGTACGCAAGACTGATTCAACTTTTGAAAATCAATTAATGTAATCAATGACATCAAAGGCTAAAGAAGAGAAATGATATGATCACATCAATAGAACAGAATAAAACACTTGGCAAAATTCAATACCCATTTATGATAAAAACTCAGAAAACTAGGAATAGAGGAAAATTCTTCAAGCTTAATAAGGAGTATCTACAAGAAATTTACAATTAACCTAAGGGTGAAATGCTTTCTGCTAAGGACAGGAACAAAGAAAGGATATCCCTACTCACCATTCTTGTTTAATACCACACTGGAAGTCCTACCTAATGCAATAAGAGAAGAAAAGGAAATAAAGGTATACAGATGTGGAGGGAAGCATTAAAACTGTACTTGTTTACAGATGACATGATTATCTCTATAGAAAATCTCAAAAAATTAAGAAAAAAGCCCTGGAACTAGTAAGCAATTAAAGCAATGTTGCAAGATACAGGATTACTTTACAAACCTCAACTTTTATTTCTTATATATCAGCAATGAAAAATGGAATTTAAAATTAAAAACATAATACAATTTATATTAATACCAAAAATGAAATATCTAGGTATAAATATGCAAAAATATGTAGAAAATCTATATGGGGAAAACTACAATATACTGATGAAAGATGTCAAAGAAGGCCTAAATAAATGGGAAAATATTTCATAAGCATGAATAGGAACGTTCAATATTTTCAAGATATCAGTTCTTCCCACTTTAATCTATAGATTCAATACAATCCCAATCAAAACCTCTACCAGTCATTTTGTGAATATCAGCAAACTGATTCTAAAGTTTATATAGAAAGGCAAAACACCAAGAAGCAAACAAAATACTGGAGAACACAGGCAGAAGATGGACATTACCCAATTTCAGTACTGTCCATAAAGCTACAGTAATCCAGACAATGTGGTATTGCCAAAAGAAAAGATGAGTATATCGGTGCAACAGAAGAAAAAGGCCAGAAACAGATCCACACGAATATAGTCAACTGGTTGTTGACAAAGGAGTAAAGGTAACTCATTGGAGAAAGTATACTATTTTCTACAAATGGCGCCGAAACAGCTGGTATCTACGAGCAAAAAAAAAAAAAAAAAAAGAATCTAGACACAAATCTTACATCTTTCAAAACTATTAACTCAAAATGGATCTCAGAACTAAATGTAAAATGCAAAACTCTAAAACTTTTAGAAGCTGAAATAACACAATCTAGATGACCCTGTTCAGATACAACACAAAAAGTGTGATCCATGAAAGAATATATAGCTAATTTGGACTTTCGTTAAAAATAAATCTTCTCTGCAAAATACTCTGTTTATAGAATGAAAAGACAAGCCAAAGATTGAGAGGAAAATCTTTGCAAGACAGACATCTGATAGAAGTCTGGTATCCAAAATATACAAAGAACTCTTAAAATTACAATAAGAAAACTATCAACCCCATTAAAAATGGACAATAATCTGAACAGACAATTGACCAAGAAAGCTATAAAGATAGCAAATAAGCATATAAGATGCTCAAATAAAATAAAGCTATATAAGCATATAAGATGCTGATATAAAATAAAGCTATAAAGATGGCAAATAAGCATATAAGATGCTCGACATTGTATGTCATTATAAAATTGCAAATTAAAACAACAAAAAGAGCCAAGTTAAGCTAAATGGACAAAAAAAAAAAAGTCTGTGTCCATAGTTATTGAGATGGGCTAGGAAGAGACCAGGCCTGGTGAACATCTTTACGTGCATGTTTGTGGGAAGTGGGGGTAGGGCTGGGGACAGAGCTGTAGTTATAATGAATCAGCACAACTGCTTCTTTTTTTTTTTTAATGTTTATTTATTTTTGAGTGACATAGAGACAGAGCGCGAGCAGGGGAAGGGCAGAGAGAGAGGGAGATAACAGAATCTGAAGCAGGCTCCAGGCTCTGAGCGTCAGCACAGAGCCTGATGCGGGGCTCGAACTCACAAACTGTGAGATCATGACCTGAGCCGAAGTCGGCCGCTTAACCGACTGAGCCACCCAGGTGCTCCAGCAGCACAACTGCTTCTATATCTCGGACTTAACAATTGGTGGTTATTTGATTTTGAAATTTAGATTTCAGGAGCAAACTGGGTAAACCCTGGGTAGTAGAACCATGGCTGTTGCAGTCCGGTAGACAGGAATCCTTTGTAGGGTGAACTAAATATTGTTTAGCAGTTAGACATAGGTCAGTATCCTTTAATCTTTTAATATTTTTTTCTTGTTTTCTGACATTAAAGATAACATTTAACCTATCTGAGCTGTTTTCCTCACCTGGTATATGAAGGTAGCAATAGTATATTTTACAATAGTTCATATTGTCCACTATTGCTGTATGTTAATATGCATAAAGACCTTAAAATAAGGCCTTTCTTAGTTCTATAAATGTTAATGAGTAATAGTGACTGTTCTCTAAATGAATTCACAGTAAATTGTTCAACAGGCATTTAAAAGTCTTACAGCAAAATCTGTCAGCTATTGGTAGATTCACCCCTCTGTCACAAAGATCTTGGAATCAAGATTCCGCCACATCCATAATTATCAGAGAAGCTGTGCTTGTATGGTTTTGAATATATCTGTAAACTGTGAGGATAAGAAACTGCATAAGACAGACACTACAAGTAAATGTGGCTTCCACAAAACAGATTTCTTTCACTTTTGTTTCTACTGTATCTCCAGTCCCTGGGATAAAAAAGGTATTCATATGTATTTCTTGAATGAATGAAAGGCACCAGAGACTTTAAGAAAGTGAAAGAATAATTCAGGGAGGCAAGGAGATTCACACACACCCACAGATCCCAGCAGAGCTCAGACACTTTAAGCCTGGCATTCACCCAAGATACTATGCTGTGGAATAAGGAAAATGATCCACAATTTAGCTTAAAGCCATTTAAACAGCACAATAAAAGCGGCCCTTCTCTGAGGGACCTGGGTGCCTTAATAGATTAAGCATCCAACTTCAGCTCAGGTCATGATCTCATCATTCATGAGTTCAGGACCTGCATCATACTCTCTGCTTACAGCACAGAGCCCTCTTCAGATCCTCCATCCCCCCCCGCCCACCGCCCTTACCCTGTGCTATCTATTTCTCTCACAAAAATAAACATTTTTTTTAATGTGGCCCTCCTCTGATAATTGACAGCTGTTGTCAGTCCAGATACTGTATATAAACATCTCCAGATTTTTTTTCCTGTCAGATATAATACATACCTAAAATAAAAGCTGAAATAAAAATACATGAAAAGTCATAGTAAGAATGTGGTTCCCTTTTCGTCCTCAAAAATGTAAGTGATTTTCAGCAAATGGGGACTTGATCCAAGATGAACCTCAAAGGCCCTTGCATAATTCTTATATATAAAACAGACACAGGAGATTGCTAGAAAGAGTGGTTACAGTGTTAAGAAATGAGCCCCCAAAGTGATCCTCCCAGGGTTGAGGCTCAAATAAAGAAGGTCAAGGAGAATGGACTATCAGGATGGTAAGTAAATTAAGTTCCTGCTACTGCTGTAACACATTACCACCATCTTGGCAGCTTAAAATAACACAAATGTATAATCTTACAGTCCTGGATGTTGTGATTACAAAAGAATCCCACTGGTCTAAAATGAAGGTGATGGCAGGGCTTCATTTTTCTGAGGAACCCTGGGAGATCTGTTTCTTTGCCTATTCCAGCTTCTGGGAGCTGCCTGCATTCCTTGGTCTATGGCTTTGTTTCATCTTCAAAGTCAGCAAAGGCCTGTCCCATCTTTCTCATGCCACTTCACTGCGACACTGACTTTTCTGCTTATTTCTTCCACATAAGAAGTAGCCTTGCAATTACAATTTCCAGGAAGACCCATCATATTCTTAATTTTAAATTCAGCTGATTAGCAATCTTAATTGAATCAGCAATCTTAATTCTCTTTGCCTGTAACATTCCACATTTACGGGTTCTGGAGAATAGGATGTGGATATCACTGAAGGACTTTTATTCAGTCTACGACAGTAAAAGTGCCATTTAATTGGGTTTAAAATGGCACGAATAGGTCTGTGCTCAGCCACAGTTGTGCTTCAACACAGTTGCTCTGTTTGCCCCTTGGAGCAAAGAAAGGAAGGGCTCAAGGCCAGAGGAAGGATGTAGGAGTAAAGGAGTCAGAGGATTCAAGAACTACCAGGCTTCTGTCTTGGAGAAGTCAGTATATGATGGGGTCTTCTACAAAGAATGGCTGGGGAAACAAGATAAGTGTGCATGGCAAGTGGCTGAGATCTAAGCTGGTTCTAATCCCTGCCACATTTCCACATTGTCAAAGGTCACGAGAGCTTGGACATGACTGCAAGTGAAGACTCCATAGACAGAACAGTGGAAAAGGAGCCAGGACTATCCTGACACCTGACTTTGGGACAACAGACAGGAAAGATCCTATGACCCAGTGCAGGTCCTGACAGGGAAAGGCCCTCTTGCTTGGGCAACTGTGGACTGAGAAATGGCAAAGCATACCTGTTTGAATGAGGGGCGGGGCGTGGGGGAAGCAAAGTGGCCAAATGAATGGGCACAGAGCATTGT
>PITB01025020.1:0-23368 GCA_004024585.1 Paradoxurus hermaphroditus
GAGGTCAGTGCAGTAACAGCCTAGGACACCCAAACCAAGTACTGAATCCCGACAGTGACCCTGGGGGAACGAAAGCTCATGGTTTTCGCAAAGCCCTAAATGTGTCTTGGGAGGCAATGCAGAAATCCAGTTGGAGGTTAGTCCGGGCCAAAAGACGGCAAAGGTCATCTTCGTCCGTGCCAAGGGACAACACCTCCTGGACTGTCAGGAGTGGTGGCTCTAACTTTCTTACCCAATGACTCCTGGCCCCATTTGGCTCCTCCCTTGGCCCTCCACTCTTCCCCGAGGTGCAGCAGGAAGCTGGCAGAGAAGGAGGAGGTGCGTGTCTATTACCAGGTGGCAGTCGACACTCCGCTCTCCCAGGCGCTGTGGGACCCAGCGAGGGCCTTGCCCACATGCCTGGCTTTCTCTCCGGCTCGCTAGCCTCTGTCCTGCCCCGCCCCAGCCGGCCTTCTCCCGTTCTCCGCTCTCCATATTCTCTGGCGGTAGCTGTCCACAGGTGAACTGTGATATCTATCCCTGGGGAAGCACCGTTCATGCACACATCCGTTGGTTTGCAAGCTTGTATATTCTCTAATGTTCTGGAGAAAACAAGATTGTGGCTGATGTATGTCATTTTGTATGCCCTGCATGCAAGCCCAACACAGGTACGGCTTCTCAAGTCTGCAGATAAGACCTTACAAATCCACCCAAGAACGCAAAACTGGCTCCAGGGACGCACACAGGCTGGGAAGCTAGGGGTTTAGTTTCCACTGGAAACACCATTTCCCCCTTTCCTTCCAACCGGATTGGGGAAGGCACCTCTCCCCCAGCCATGGCCCCAGAATGACGGCTTTCTGCCCCAGCCCAAGAGTTAATCTCCTCCCCACTGGCTCAGGACTAAGATAGTACATTTAGATCCTCTACGCCTGTTATGTTCGAACTCTGTAGAGCAGGGACTTTTGATAGAAACTGCTTTCCTACTTGCCTTTATAGTTTTCATTGATTCTCAAACAAGCCACGTGTCGAATGTGGCATCTACTCATTCCTTCCGGTATCAAGTACATTTGAACTACGTCATTACTAAGTGTATACATTTCTACCTGTCTGGGACTTGCCACTATTTATACTCTACCACCAACCAGTTCAATGTCATGACAGGTGTTTACCCACAGTCTGCTGTGTGCTCCATCCTTCTGCAGAGAGGGGCCTCCTCAGATAGCTTTGATGGAGCCTCGTTGTCTAGAAGACAAATCACACGGTCTTCGGCCTGGCTCGTACAGCCTGTGATTTTCTTCCAGCCTGTGGGGCCGGGCATTGGGTAAGCCTCTACCAGATGCTCGCTATGGATTATGATCATTTTTTGGCCTCCCCGTCTGCTGCCCCCACTCCTATATCCCACTCTCGGGTCATCCTGGCCACTGGCTGATGCTGAATGTACCACACGCTGTCATGATGACCTGGCATTGTTGTTCCTGTGATTTGTTTTCGGTTGAGGCCGTTTCTCTACGTCCATCTACATCCTCACGCATCCTTCGAGGTCTATCTCAGATGTAAGCCATCCCGTAAAACCTTCTGCTGTCCTTCCCCTCCGAAATAATATACCTCTGTTGTCCCCCAGCACCTTGTTCTTATGCTTTTTACAGCATCGATCACTTATAATCTTATATGCTGTTTGTGTCCATCTTTACTTCAAACTGTAAACTTCTCGAGGACAGGAATCGTGTCTTAGTATGAGTAACCCTAGCGCTCAGCTCAGAGTAAATGTAAAAATAATCAACATCTCACATGAGCCCTTGGTCTGGCCAGGGATGGATATATCTCATTTCCTCCCCACTCTATGAGCAGTTAATTAATATATTAATAATATATTAATATTATAATATAATAATAATAATATTATTGTCCATTTTACAGATGATGAAACTGAGGCTTCTTATAAGCCTAAGGTCATACACAGCTAGTAACTAGTGTTGTTGATCTGTTAAATAAATGATTAGTAGCCTGTCGAATTGAGTTGAATTAAGATGTTTTTCTATTCTGGGAAGATGTCGAAAAAATAAAAGCCACGGTCCCTGTCCTTGAAATGCTTAATAGGCAACACTCTTTGCAATCCCAAAAGTGCGCATGTCAGTGTCCAGAAGCATAGCTTCAATTCCATCTCAAATCTACCTAAAAATCATTAAATGGCTTTTCAAAAGTTATTATTGTAGCCTGGGGAAACAAAACGACCTCTTGTCAAAAACTGTATTAAAGTCTGGATGAGCTAGTTCAATTACATCTTGTTTTCTTATCGAACTTAAATTTTACATCATATCTTCACTTTGGCCATGGCCAAAATATGTATGTCAAAAATAGGTTGACTTTTTTTGGTTTTACACACGTTATGTCATATTACATAGAATGATGGCATTTACTCTGTCATGATTCCTAGATCCTGTGTCCACACAGTCATGGATATGGGAGAGCACAGCGCCTAAGCATCCCTGCCCTCCAGGAACGGACATCTCGAATCACACCTTAGGGCTCAGGGTAAACTCTGAACGGAAATGGGTTTTGCAGGGCGCCAGCATCTGAGATCACGGGCACCGCGCAGTTCACCACCGCGGGCAGCAGGGGGCGCAGATCTACCCAGAGCCACGCGGCCGAGAGTACCGGCCCCAGGCCCAGGGGCGCAGAGAACCGCCTTGGGGGCACCCTGCTGATGTTCCACTTGAGACGTGGAGAACCATAAAAGTCACAACGTGGAAACACTTCTGGTCGGCAGCAATTGGAGGCTGGAACTCCAAACAAGGATTAAAGGACTTTTCATCATCCGGACCCTTACTGGATGGTTTTGGTGAACCCGGTCCAGGTGCCAGATGCCCACGGCACTTGGCCAGCTGTGGGGAGGGGGACGGGTGAGAAGCGAGGCCATCCCAAGGGATGGGAAAGGGACAGAGGACACGGCTGCGCTGAATCAGGTCATCTGGACCCAAGCAGTGGATAGGAGAGTGCACAGCACCGGCCCTGAGCCAAAGCTGAAGGGGAGATTACTGACTGATACCGCTGCCAATGCCAGGCACACCTACAGTGTACTGTGAGGCTAGTGACTGGCGGGACCTGCAGGACAGAGGCCAGGTCACTCAACTGTGCTGGACGTTGGACCAGGAGACTCCCTCGTTAGGTTGAACAAGACTGCAGGGGACCCTGTCAAAGTCCCCAGTTACTTTACGCATAGATGCGTCCGATCATCCTACTGAACAGAAGGTAAACTCTGTTGCATGACCGATGAACCAGGCAATTCCTCATGGGATCACGGCGCACCTACCACCTGCCCGAGAGGTCCCTCTCCTCCCCTCAAAATTACGAGCAGCTCTCTTGTAGGCAAGCCAACATGTCCCAGTGACAAAAGTACCGTTTTCAGCACGAAGTGCTCACTGCTTTGCTTCGTGCCCAAGGCCCTCTGAACTGGCCCCAGTGTCTTTCTTCCTTCTTTCCTTCCTTCTTTCCTGTGCCCGCACGCACAGGCCCTGCACTTCTCACCATCTCCCGGGGGCCCAAGGTGTTGGTTCAGAGAGCCTGGTGCTTCTGGAAATCATCTAAACTTTTAGGCCACTGATTTGGTTCTTTGCTCATTCTTTTAAGAGTCTGTTCTGTTTAGGGGTACCTGGGGGGCTCAGACGGTGAAGTGTCTGACCTTGATTTTAGCTCGGGTCATGATCTTGCAGCTCGTGAGATTGAGCCCCCGTGTTGGGCTCTGTGCTAATAGTGCAGAGCCTGCTTGAGATTCTCTGTCTCCCTCTCTCCCTCTGCCCCTCCCCTGCTCTCTCTCTCTCAAAATAAGTAAATAATAAAACACTAAAAAAAAAAAAGTCTATTTATACCTTGCCTCCATGGAAAAAAGCTGATGATTAAAGTGTTTTGTTACACTTTAATGTGGTTATTACTGAGGAAAGTGAGGAGAGGTATTTTCTGAGATTGCCTCAAGTCTCGGGTGCAGAATAATTACAGCACTGGTCGTAAATGCTTTAATAAGTCAGCCAAAGCCTGTCTAAGCTGTGGTGTAATCTGACTAAATATTACTAGTTTTCTCCAACAGCTGAACCATTCCATTTGGCTGTGACGTGATCTTTCGCTCTTGAATACTCAATTGTTAAAAAAAAAAAATCACCTGGCATTTCGCAGCCCTGGATACTTGCACATCAAGTCCTGTGACATCTTCACAATAGCCCTGGGAGGGGGGTTGGGCAGGTTCCACATTACAGCTTTTACCCAAGACCGACAGAGGGGAAGTGACTTCGGGTTACACGGCTACTTTACGGTGAACTTGGGACCAGACTCCATGTTTCCCGAGCCCTGGTTTGGACAGTGACACTTAGTGATGAGCTAAAACAAATGTCTTCCCTTTTATTTCAGGCTAGGTCATCAAAGAGTAGGCAAACATTCTTTTGAAAGGAAGTCAAAACGATGTGGTGAGCAGTGTGGTTGACTCTGAAGGTCACGAAGTGGGCAGCTCGTTTGTTTGGCTTCTGGGAGGCTCACCTGGGCAGTGGCACCCAGGTGTCAGGTTCCACGGAGGGCTGAGATCTGTGTCCCGGCCCGGCCTATGGCATCAGGATTGCCGACACCTCCCTGCTCTCCAGAGGTTCTCTTTGCTTCTCCCTAAGGGGCAGTGACCATGCTCGTGCCAAAGCTTACCAAAGCCAGCTCCAGACTCTCAGCAACTGCAGAACGCAGAAGCAAACAGGGGGCGAGACCTGGGGCGCCGGCAGCCATTTATTTAGGCTGCATCCTCCAGCGTCTTGCGGTGCCTGTAGGGTGCTCTCAAAGGCTTTTCCTGTGGGGAAACCTTCCAAAGAAACCTTCCAGTAGACACTTGAAGACATCGCCTGAGTAAAGAGTGTTACACCTCCAAATGCACGTTGAAGAACATAAAGAGTTTCTTGTGTGCATTTATACTCAGGAGAACTGTTTGGGTATATCCTGAGAAAATAAAATCTTGCCCACAATTTGGTGAAACATGAGCACACGTTTTAAACTTTCATTCAAAAAAGCTATACCATTTTTTAGAAAGTCCCATGTGACAAAATGATAAAATGGCAAGTCAGGCTGTTTCCAGAGATGAAAGGAAAGCCAGTCTCCTCGAAGATGACTGTAACTGTGCTTGCTTCAGGAACCAATCCATAGCTTGGCAAGCCCCGGGGACCCAGGCCGATGAGGACAGAAGACTCGGACCAGTTCTGGTTTTCTCGAGGGTGGTCAGACATGGAGCAGGCTCCGTATCTTCAAAGACACAACTTTACAAAATGTGATTAAGCTACAGCGCTCACGAGGTGAACCTAGGTAAGTACACACACAAAAACCAGAGTGACTTAAAACAAAACGTGTTTGCTATCCCAGCTGGATAACACACATCTCTTCTTTGTTCCTGCTGGGAACTTTGGCCAGGCGTGGTACTTACTAGTTCACAGGCTGAGGGAACAGAATCTGGAAAAAGCCCTGGAGGACGTTAATGCGCAAGTGTTAGGGACCAACTGGGGCCTTGGCTTCCTTAGGTGGTTTGCCCAAGGTCGCATGACTAGTGGGTATGGAGCCAGGATAGGAGCACGGAACCGGTTCTGATCCCTGTCCAGTGTGCTACCCACACTTCTGTACACTTCCCCTTGAATCTTTAAGCATTAAAAATTTATGCTCAATAATCCACATCAGTGTTTTCAAAGTCACCAATATATGCCTAAAAGATAGATAATTTATGTTCAAAATGACATCAACCTTACCATCACATCTTGGTATTGCTTTTCTTTAAGTTCCTTTTTTCTTTCCAATGCGTGTGGGTTTCTAGGCAGTCTCCCTTACAGTTCATTTGTTTTTAAGATTATTTAAGAGCTGGAGAGTAAGAGAGCACGTGCAAACACTAATCGGGGAGGGGCAGAGAGAGGGAGCGGTAGAGAATCCCAAGCAGGCTCTACACTGTCAGTGCAGAGCCCGACATGGGGCTTGATCCTATGAACCGTGAAATCATGACCTGAGCTGAAACCAGGAGTCAGATGCTCAAGTGACTGAACCACCCAGGCGCCCCCTTGTGGTTCACTTTAAGGGAATCTTCATATGACAAGTAAGTTCCCTTGAGACTGTATCATAATGGCTAAAGGTTGTCTTTGTGTACATGCAAATATAACCTACAGATTAGGAGACTGATGCTTAGGGAAAAAACTCTTTTAAATGATCACTGTCGGGGTACCGATCTCTTCCAACACCACATACGTTGAGCCCAGGTGATAAAATAGCAGCATGAACACCAGCAACTGTTCTCAGCGCATAGCAGTTTCCAGGAAGCTTGGAGAACCAAGACAGTAGGTTTTTATCAACCATGACCTTCATGTTTATTTAGTATGGACACGATCACTGCAAGGACGGTGGGGCTGCTATCCTTGGAGCATGCCCCTAACATAATAGTATCATTTATTTTTGCCCCTGGCGCTTTTGTATAAAGCAATGATCTCACACACATATCTGAAGCCTATTGAGTTATAGGCCTTTCTCCAGGCCCCTCCTAAGGGCAATGGAAAAACATGCCCACTCTTCAACACCCCCAAAACTTGGATCCTTGGTATTTCACATCCAAGTTACTAAGAGTCTGCTTAACTAGGTCCAGCACCTAGGAGAGCAACCTGTCACCATGACGATGGCAGGGGTGGTTCATGGCGTGAGGTACATTTTAGGGAGGGGACTCACTATTTTAAACAGTGACTGTCATCTCCTCTGGAAAACATAGTAAATTAAGGTAGAAAACTCTACCACTTAGAAATTAAATTTACAAAGTGTCTCATTTGCCACCATAACCACTTTTAGGGGGAATGCGAAAGCTCTGTTCTGGTCAGCTATTCTCTCAGTCTGAGCCCTGAAATCTCCAGGAGCCCCGCCTGCCTGTCCCCCCATCAGGATCCACATGGCCTGCTCCGCTTAGCTGGAGTAGCTGGTCTCCATTTATGTCACCAATCTTCAAAATGTGTTGAAATGAATCTCGTTCGGAAAATCTTGGCTAAGTGCTTACATATTTCAGCTGCCCCAAATGAACTTGAACACAGAAAGGACATCTTAATGATCTGAAAGATCTTGGCGTGGGTGTGCTCTCCGGAGGAACGGTGTGCCTCTCCTGGGAGTCAGCAAGAGGCTGGACATTGGTCAGCAGGGCGACCAGGAGACGCGAGACTCCCAGGGGTGGAGAAGCTTCGAGCAGCTGCGAAGGCCCTTGACCCTGAAGTTCTATGGCTCCGCGTGCCATGCGCTGACTTCCCGCGGGTATCAAAATTGAGGGCCCCCATGCACATTAGACTCGTTAGCCCCAAAGGAGACCCCAGTCCTCACACATCCAAGCCCCTCGACTGCGTACCTTTTTGGGGGTTTGCCTGGTCACCCCATTCAGATCAGAAAAGGGGACCCCTTTTTGATAGTTTTAATTTACCAATTAATAACCCAATCCAAAGTGGTGGTAAGGCATCTGGGTCATCTACTCCAAAAAGGAATAATCCCCTGGGGAAGGCCACTGGGGCTCTGCTATTTGCAATGAGCTGGGCAGCTCGGCCTGTGAGAGGCGGGTGGCATGCAGGAGTTAGCAGCGAAGGGTCCACCGGTGTCCAGAGAGGAGAGAGCTTGGGGGCCAGCCTGGGGCTTGCTGAGGACTCCCCAGGGGTACGGTCTGGTGAAAGTGATGGGGTTACTGTGCAGGCCAACCTCTGAATTTTAGAAGCCAGAGACAGCAGATGCCATGGAGGCCTTCAAATACTCTCTATATTTGTCGATGTTGATGGTAAACTAGGAACGTGAGAGAAAAAGTTAAGGGCAGGCTATGGTCTTCTCCATCTGAAGACTGACTTTCTCAATTCTTAAATTTCAGAAAAGATACCTGGCTAGTTGGTCAGTGAATAATCTTTATATAATTTTACCTCCCACAGAGGGAAAAATGAGGCCCGGAAAATACAATTCTCCTCATTAAATAAATGGATCGCAAAAACAGCATAATTTTGGAGATTTATTTTTGAGTTATTCATTTTTCTTCAATCTGTCCCATGTCTTGGATGTCAAATACTGACATGCATTAGGTTAATGAAACAAGCAGGCCATCAGACTAAGGTGGCTCTAAGGCCAGAGCACCTATGTAAGCAAATCAAACTCTAAGCCTGTAAATGCCTCAAGGTTACAAAAGCGAAACCTAAGAACAACCACTCACAAACAGCCGGCTAGGCCTTATGCTATAGTCAGTCAATATCTCCTCACTCTGCATCTGCCTTTTCCCTGTAAAAGTTTCCCCCCAGCTCCTGTCAGCAGAGCTCTCCTAACCACTTTCGATTTGACCCTGCCTGGTTGTAATCCATTTTTGCTCAAATGAACTCCTAAAATTTTTAACATGTCTCTTTAACTTTTAACAGTTTTGGTGTCGGAAGTGTGATCCAAAGGTGAAGCTCTGCCCCTCCATGGCCCGCAGGAGCAAGGGGCCACAAGGCACAAGTGCCAGCTAGGTCCAGTGAGCTCACCGCTTACTCGCTATGTCTGGAGGCTGCAGGGAAGTTCTGCAGTTTTGACATTTAAAAGCGCTCCCTGAGAGACACCTGGGTGGCTCAGTTGGTTAAGTGACTGACTTTGGCTCAGGTCATGATCTCACAGTTAGTGGGTTCAAGCCCCACGTTGGCTCTGTGCTGACAGCTCGGAGCCTGGAGCCTGCTTCGGATTCTGTGTCTCCATCTCTCTCTGCCCCTCCCCCACTCGTGCTTTGTCTCTCTTAAAAAGAAATAAACATTAAAAAAAAAATTTAAAAGAGCTCCCTGAATTTATCCGAGCATTCTTTTTCCAGACTGGGTCTAGGATTGGCTGACTTAAACAAGAAGAAACCACATCAGGTCCAGGGTCAGACTAGGTCCAACTTAAGCTGGACTGGGTCTCATGGAATAAGGGGAGGAAAAGAGAGAAAAATGGGTGCTTCTGAGTTTAAACAATCTGGGACTCCTCCATCTGGGACCCTAGTTAACTATATGTACCCCAAATCATCTTGAATTATGGTAGTCACAGTTGGGAACTTTTAATCTAGATAAGCCTATCCATTTATGGAGTGCTCTAGAGAAAAGAAAGTTCCAAATTTGCCCAAAACAAAGGAATATGTTTTTTTTTATTGGTGTGCAGAATCTCCTAAGGAAACTAAATGAATTAAAAAAAATGTTTCTGTAAACGATTCTCTACAAAAGGCAAATGAAAAGCTTAAGAAATAATGGTAGTGAGCCTAAAAAGAAGAGCATACCAACTTGTCTGAGTGTTCCTTCCCTGTACCTTCTGCTCCCCAAATATTCTGAATCTATGAATCCCTTCACTCAATTGGCTTTTCAGTCTGAAGATGAGCTAGAGATTAAACCAATGCCTTTTTAAAACATTTATTTTAGAGAGAAAGTACAGGCAGGGGAGAGGGGCAGAGGGATAGAGAGGCAGACAGAGAGAGAATCTTAAGCAGCTCCATGCTCAGCACAGAGCCCAATGCAGGGCTTGATCCCACTACCCTGGGATCATGGCCAGAGCCAAAGTCAGAGTTGGATGTTCAACTGACTGAGCCACTGAGGTGCCCCTAAACCAATGCCTTTTAAAGTGAGATCCCCTGCAGAGCCTGGAATACCAGATGTAACCACTTTTCTCCATGGTCAAAGGCTGAACGGGGGCCATTATCAAAGATTCTCCAAACCCTAAAGGGAGTCCTGAAAAATTTTCTGAGCAATTTGGAATTTTTTAAAAAGGATTCTGTTTTTAAGCAATCGCTACACCCCACGTGGGGCCTGAAACTCGGAACCCCAAGATCAAAAGCTGCATGTTCTACCAACTGAGCCAGCCAGGTGCCCTGAGGAATCTGGAATTCTGACTGGAGCTTATGGTCTGGGGCTCCTGGATCTCTCCCGACTTACTCGTATGGCATTAGGGAACGGTGGGTAAAGCCAGAAGGGAATTTACCAGGAGAAATACTAAATAATACCCACATACGACCGCTCTGCCAGGGAGGGGCCAAACTGCACTACAAAAATAGCTCTGGACCTACTTGAAAGTATTAACAAGGCACTTCTTTAAAAGACTGGTCTCTATGATTCAGTCTCGCAAACAAAAAAGGACAAACCAGTCTCAGACTACAGATAAGACTGGAACCCTTTTTTTTTGTGAAACATTCTGTTCTGTTCTTCACTGAACGCAGGCACAGAAAATGCCCTGAATTCCTTATTTATTATGGAGCTCCGGCCTAAAAACAGCCTAATAAAGAGGCATAAACTGGGTTGGGCAGTGGCCCTTCTTGCTGAATGAACAGCCCTGACTGAACACGTAAAAATATTTTTTTAATGTTTATTTATTTTTGAGAGAGACAGAGAGAGCATAAGCAGGGGAGAGGCAGAGAGGGAGAGAGACACACACACACAGGATCCAAAGCAGGCTCCAGGCTCTGAGCGAGCCTGATGCAGGGCTCAAATTCAGAAACCATGAGATCATGACCTGAGCCGAAGTCAGACGCTCCACCAACTGAGCCACCCAGGCGCCCCAGAGCCCTAGCTGAACATTTTGAAAAACGCTTAGGGCCAAGATAATATCTGAAAAGCCAATAACCTTGTGGCCCTATGCTGAGGACCTCCATGTATGCATTTCAAGCCAGAACCCAGAACTCCGAAATTCTCTGTTCCCAGACGTCTTCCTTCATTGTTAACGACCAGGGCACTGGAAAAAGGAATGCGCCCTGCTGAACCCATCGTTTTGTACACCTCCACCTATTAATCCATACTTTTTCCACGGGGAAAGTCTTTAAAAATCTGATTGTCAAAATAATTATAAGCACTGATGGATTTCCAAGGGATTCTCCAGTAAGTTGCTTCCAAGGAGACCTCTAAATTAGCAAGGGGAAATGAAGATAAAAACTAATGGAGGGGCTCGTAGGTGGCTCTGTTGGTTAAGCATCCAACTCTTGATTTCGGCTCAGGTCACTATCTCACAGTCTGTGAGATCGAACCCCATGATGAGCTCTGTCCTGACAGTGCAGAGCCTGGTTGGGATTCTCTCTCTCCCTCTCTCTCTGCTCCTCCCCAGCTCTCACATGTGCATTCTCTCTCAAAATAAACATTTGGGGCGCCTGGGTGGCTCAGTCGGTTAAGTGTCCGACTTCAGCTCAGGTCACGATCTCGCAGTTCATGGGTTCGAGCCCCGCGTCGGGCTCTGTGCTGACAGCTCAGAGCCTAGAGCCTGCTTCCGATTCTGTGTCTCCCTCTCTCTCTCTGCCCCTCTCCCGCTCATGCTTTGTCTCTCCTGCTCTCAAAAATAAATAAAACATAATAAATAAACAAACAAACATTTAAAAAAGTCAGTGGAGAATCCTGTATGGTATTGGTGGGTCTACATTAAACTTTATTAACAATAAATCCCACTTTCATAAAATAGCAAATCCCTCAGAATAAAGCAAATAGTTCCGCGGTGGGGGTTTCTAACCAAATTCAAAGAGTACCTGTATCTAAACCAGTCCAGATGATAGTAGGGCCATTTCCAGGAAACCATACATTCCTTCTCCATGGCACTGCCCCAGCAAACCTGTTAGGAGGAGATAAGCTTTCTAAATTGAGGGGCCATATAAAATTTAACCCAGAAGGAGAAATGATCGGAGTTGCTCTGCTCTCTGCAAGCAGGGCTTGATGAAATTGAGACTTGCAAGTGTGAAAGCCCTGATCTCTCAGAAGTGCCTGCCTGCCTGCCTGCCTAGAGGCTTCTTCCTCAACCAACACAGGCAAAATTAAGAGTGCTGAGCCCATAAAAATCCCAATAGATCATTCCAAACCCATGCCTAAATTGTCTCACTACTTACTAAGACCAGAAGCTACTGAAGGGCTCTCACCAACTGTATGGAGAAGACTTAATTAAGCAAAGACTTAGCACCCCATGTAATGCTCCGATCTTACCCATTAAAAGACCAAATGGACAAAGACCAAATGGAGAAGTGTCCAGGATCTGCATGGAACCAATAAAACTGTGATGCTAAGGTTCCCTGTGTTCCGAATCTCAACACCTTGTTATCTAATGTACCTACAGACTCGGAGTGGCTCACAGTGGTAGATCTTTGCTCTCTTTCTTAAGTATCCCAGTTGACGGTGAGCATCAATACTTACTCATCTTCACTTGGAAAAATCGACAATGTACCTGGACTATACTGCCATAGGGTTCGGTGAAGCCCTTCCTGTTTTTCACAGGTTTTACATCAAGACCTTACATCCCTAAGAATGCATCACCCATCAATATGTAGATGCCTTATTGCTGCGTTCCCTTACAAGGGAAGACCCAGAAACAGGTTCAATGTAACTATTACAGCAATTAGCTTATAAAGCCCATAGGCTTCTAAGGAAAAACTCCAATTCTCAAAAAAGAATGTTCGCTATCCAGGACATGATTTGAATGCAGAAGGCAGTTCCCCTCTCACCGGAAAGAATAAAGACCACCTCAAACTACCCCCAGAACTACAACTAATGACAATTTCTTGGACTCGCAGGATTTTGTAGCTCTTGGGTTCCACATTTCTCTGATTCCATCTCCTCTGTATGAGCTTACAAGGAACTCAATTCCCAAGCCCTTATCCTGGGAAGAGAATCATGAAATAAGCCTTTAGCCAACTAAAATTAGCCCTGCAACAAACTCCAGCCCCAGGGCTCCCAAATTATTCTATGCTTTTCACCTTCTTTGTCCACGGGGGTGGAAATTCTGGAAATTCTAACCCAAGAGCATGGAGGAAAACACAGACCTACTGCTGAGTACAGCTTAGAGTCAGACCCGGCAGTCGGAGCACGTCCAAACTGTCGGAAGGTGGGAGCCACGGTGACTAAGCTGGTGGAAGCCTCAGCTGAGCTGGTATTTGGAGAAGACGTAATACTACAAGTACCTCATGCTGCTCGGAGTCTGTTACGCCCTGGTCAGACTCAACACTTCCAGCAAGTAGAGGAGCATCCTGTGAGAACCTTCTCCTTCTACCTTCTACCCTCCGTCTTGAGTGCTGTGACTCACTCAACCCTGCTGCCCAGGCCTGGCGATGGTACAGAGCCCCATAGATGTGTACATGTGGGGTCACGGTTACTGACCCTTCACATGACTTACAGGATAATTCATTAGAAAGCCCAGATTTGTACTCTTCATCAAGGGGTCCTATGCTAAGAATGCAGAAGGGAGGTATTAAGCAGGATATGCTATAATAACTTAGTATGAACTACCCAAAAGGATATCTTCCCCATTTTAAGTCTGTGCCGCCAGCAGAGTTACATGCCCTCACTCAGGCTTGTTGGCTACACAGCGGAAAATCAGTAAACACTTATACCAACAGCACATATGTCTTTGGGGTGGTCTCTGACCTTGCTACATTATGGAAACGAGAGAGTTCCTCACTTCTAGCAGAACCCTAATCAAAACCGGACTCTGAGTAAATGAACTGCTGTCTGCCATGCTAGGGCCTGACTGAATTGGAATTCTTAAAAATGAAGTTCACACTAGAAAACAGAACCCAAGTATCAGGGAAATGCTCTAGCAGACTTCCATGTGAAACCAGCCAGCACTAAAACTCTTCCAATATACAACTTGAATGAAGTCTGTAAGACTGATTCTAACCAAATTATTTATGATGACCTATGGAAAAGCCAAACCAGGCACCTGAACTAGAACAACAAATGTTGAGACCAAGGGTACTAATTTAATATTCGATGAGGACACACTGAGGGCCACCAGATGGCCTCCTGGTTCTTCCTGAGCCCTTAAAATTGCCATTACTAGAAGCTCTGTATGCAACTCATCATGGGGCAAAAAGATTACCCAAATTATGAAAAAGAACTGGTGGGTGACTGCTCCAAAGCCGCAACACTGGTTTATGAGCAACATCTGATGGATCAAAGCCCTGACCCTGGAAAGACCATGAAGATGGCTCCTTTGAGGGAGCCCTCCCACCACCTACTCGGCCATTTGAACATTTACAAAGAGATTTCATTCGATTGCTCCTACAACGTGTTATTGATACGTCCTTGTAATTATTTATATTTTCTCAGAAGGGACTGAAGTCTCAAGCAGAAAGGCCAATGCCACAACCATGGCAAAGAAACTTTTAGAAAAGACATTTTCCTTAGGGGAGATCTCCAGTGATGGGGAACTCACTTCTCTGGGCAAATAATTAAACATATAAGGTATCGCTTTTCAACAGCGGCCTTACAGGGGCGCCTGGGTGGCTCAGCTGGTTAAGTGTCCGACTTCGGCTCAGGTCATGATCTCGCTGATCGTGAGTTCGAGCCCTGCATTGGGCTCTGGGCTGACAGCTCAGAGCCTGGAATCTGCTTCGGATTCTGTCTCCGTCTCTCTGCACCTCCCCTGCTTGCTCTGTTTCTGTCTCTCTCTCTCTCTCAAATATAAAATAAAACATAAATAAACAAAGTGTCATTACTATCATCCTTACCATCCTGTCATCTAGTGCAGCTGAATGAACAAACGGTATCTTAAACTTGAAGCTAGCTAAATTAGCAGAATCAACTGGACTTCCCTGGCCAAAAGGTCTACCATTGGGTTTGACGACAGTTAGATCAGCACTTATGGGAAAGCACAAATTAACATCTCATGAAACAGTAACAGGAAGACCTATGTTTTTGATGATAGAACCACGTCTCCATTGTACTCATAAATTCTGACGTGACTCAGTATCGTAAAGTTTTAATGCATAATGCCAAAGGGCACTGCCACCAGGAAAAGGAAGCTTTCCATGACCCTCCCACCGCTGGCTGAACTTTCCACAACTTAGAACCTGGAGAGTAGGTCTTCTGGAAAGGACACCTAAGAAAGGCTGCCCATGAACCTCACTGGGGAGGACCACACCAGGTTCTCCTCACTACCCAGATGGCAGCCCAACTTCAGGGATTTGAACCCTGGGGCCACAGCTCCTAGTTGAAAGGGCTCCTCCCGACTCCTGGAACTGTATACCAGCTAGAGATGTAATGTTAAAACTGACCATAAAGGTTCCTCCCCAGAAGCAAACGACAGCTTGAGATGAGCAGCTCTCCCAAGATCATGGATCCCATCTTCATTTCCTTTATCTCTTTGCCTATTTGCTATCTGCTTTTTCTGTCTGTTAATGCCGAGGAAGGCACGATTTCACAAACAACAACTAACTTCCTCTGGATTTGTCATACTGAACCAAAATCAAGATGTGAAGGGAATCCTGAAGGCCACTGTATGCCGCCACTGTTCTGCAGGTCCCTTTTATAAACTTAAAATATTAGATCTACGTGGCCTTGCTTCTTGTCTCAATTTAACCCGATCCTGGAATGGGAAAGCAAGAGCCACCGAAGGCACATATAAAAAATGGCTGCAGAGCAGCTGGTGTCAATCAGACCATTTGTAGGCTTGCTGCTAGGCCCATACATTTGAGTGATCTTTCAATATGTGATAATACGTCTTGGGGTCTTGGATGAATGACGCTAACACCTCTACACGGAGCAATGGGTCCATGAATGCGAATACTTGAGGGAGTCCTATGTGCACCTCCTGGCTACACCTTTACACGTGGACGTTTGGGCAGTGGCCTCCATGTTTGGGCAGCTTGTCTAGAGGATATAAGGACAATGCACCTTTGCTGTAGGTACCGTCCCACTGTCCCTTCATAGTACCTCAGAAACTCCGCATTGTTCCACTCCCCTGAATTTACCAAAGAGAAGTTTAGTAGCAGCCATTAACCCCTTTGTATGCACACATCATTTGGAAGGTCCCTTCTTCCTTAGCTTGGAGTTATTACGAACGAAAGTATGATTAGAAACTTACCCTTAACTCTGGCAACCAGTGCTGAGTCTACTGCTAACGCCGTGGCTGCCCAACAAAAGGCCCTAGGGGCTCTCTTGCTGAGGTAGTTTTAGATAATGGAATTGCTTTAAAAATATTTTTTTTAATGTTTGTTTATTATTGAGAGAGAGACAGAGTACGAGTGTGGGAGGGGCATAGACAGAGAGGGACACAGAATCTGAAACAGGCTCCAGGCTCTGAGCTGTCAGTACAGAGCCTGACACGGGGCTCAAACTCGGAACGGTGAGATCATGACCTGAGCTGAGGTCGGATGCTTAACCGACTGAGCCACACAGGCACCCTGATAATAGAATTGCTTTAGAATCCTTGTTGGGGGAGTCGGTGCCACAGCAAATACTTCCTGCTGTACCTAGATCAACACCTCTGGTTTTGTAGAAACTCCAATACAAGACATGAACAAACATGCTCCTTGGCTTATACAGGATGATTGATTCTGGTACATTCTTTGATTTATTTGATAGCAACTGGTTTGGTTCATGGGGGCCATGGCTAGAAGTATACTTCAGTCGCTTGGTATTATCCTCCTAATAGTCAGTATCATGGTCAGTCTGGTGTGCTGTGTTCTCTCAAATGTCTGACATGCGTGCTTGCAGCCATGAGCACAGCAGGGGGTCTCAGTGCGGCTGGAGAAAAACAATGCGAAAAACACAAAAGCAGTTCTTCCAAGGATCTGACTTCATCACCTGCGAGTTTCACAGTGAGACAAGAGCAATTTAACTCTGATGGTGACAGAGAGTGGCCCCAATACCAAAGTTTTGGACAATCTCTCATGTACGACAGGATAACCAAAAGGGGGGACTGTTAAATTAATTAAAAAGGAGGCCATCAGACTGAGGTGACTCTTGCCACGGCACCTGCAGAAGCAAACTGAAATGTAAGCCTGCAAATACCTTAAGGTTACAAGACTGAACGTAAGGACAACCAATCACAAACAGCCAAAGAGGTTTTAAGCTACAGCCAATCGAGAATTTCCTCTGGCCTTCTCTACAGAACAGTTTTTCCCCAGCTCCCGTGGACAGAGCGCTTCTAACCACTTCTGCTTTGGTGCTGCCTGATTTGAGGTGTTTTTTTGCTCAGATAAATTCCTAAAATGTTTCTATGACTCACTTTATTTATTAACACATGATAATTACTAAGGTCGTTTTCACAGAGCTTATCAAAAGCAGCAGACAGACAGCAAAGGCTGCCAACTTTGGGCTTTAATATGTGAACTTTCCCGAAGAGCCTGGATCTACAGCTGTGGGCATTGTGGTTTGTTTGGGGAAAGAGGCGACACACTTATGTAGGAAAACAGGTGAGCAGAGCGCCATTATTTTGATTTATTGCATTCTGAAGTACCATGGGGGAGGGCCTGAGAACAAGTCCGCTTCATCAGCAGTTCTAAAGCCTTATTACCTGAGATTTGCATTCTGGAGGAAAAAAATCAAGACTCAATTTCCAATACGTACGTCACACGAGATTTGGGTTTTGGCCCTGATAGAAGGATGTGTACTAACCTGATAAAGGCTATGTGAGATTAAAGACAGACATGAGCTAAACACCGAATCCCGGTGAAAGACGTGGATTTAACCAGAAAGCCACATACTTTAGCAAAACACCTCCCCTTGGGGGTGGTCAGAGACCCTGGATGTGTGCAGGCTGCCGGGGGCAGCTTCGTCCCGGGGCTCGCCGCCAGCCTCAGCGCTCCCAGGAGGGCCCAGTCCTTGGGTCACGTTTCTCCGCCCCTCGCTCCCTTTCACTTCTCATCATCCCGCCCATAGTTAATCGTTTGTAAGGCCTGAGCTATGAGCGTCGCCATTTCTCGGGTGCCTGCAGCCACGACTCTGCAAGACATGAGGTCGAGAGGTCCACCTGAGGACAGAGAGAAGAGAGAGGGTGCCTGAGTTACTGGAGAGAGCAGAACAGTCCCGAATGGCAACTCAGCACACACACGGTCCAAAGGAAAACCAAGCTCCCGGGCCAGGCCGAGGCATGGTCTAGACGTGAGCTTGGCCAAAGCGAGGGTGAGAGCCTCTCGGCATCCACTCTGCTGCCCCAGGAAGGGAGCAGTTGAGGCTGGGCCGGGGGAACGGAGGCCAAGGTCCAGTCACCAGGACTGAGGTTCATGTGATCGGTTAGACCACCACCGCGAAGAGCAATTCTCAAATGTCTGCTGCATGGGTGGCACCGGGGACCCCGTGTGGTGGATGGAAGTCCTAACTCAGCAGGTCTGGGTGGGGCCTGTCTGGGCAGTGACCTGCTGCAGGCTGGCTAACAAGTTGTGACTAAAAAGCTGGAGAAAGGGATCCAAAAGGATTCACCCGGTCTCAGACTCCTTATTCCTAAATACTAGATGAGGGGTCTGCCTGAAGCTAAGCAGAGTTATGGGATTCACCCCAAGGGGGTCAGTCATGATGACCTTGAAGTAGAAGGAACAAGTCACCTTTTTAAGTCTGTTCTCCTAAAAACCTCACGGGGCGCTCATGCTGTCCACCACGCTGACCCCACGCAGAGCTACGGGGTGTGTGGGGGGTGTGCTAGCCTCTCTTCATAGAATGGGGAGCGCAATGCTCCTTCTGCCTATCTCATCGGATTTGGTGGGGTCAGAATGTGAATGCTAGAAAACCGTCAAATATTACGTAAGTGAACAGTGGTGGTACTGTTGCTATCTGGCCATATCCTGATCCCGGGGTCTCTTTTCATGCCTAGAGGCATAGAGTAGGAAGGCAGGAAAGCTGAGAAGGCACTAGCCCACTGTTCTTCCAATGTCTTCACATGGTCTCTCATCAATAGACTCTGAGGAAGTAGGGGGGACACTTGGTCTGGTGGTACTTGGTCCAGTCCGGGGGATGTTAAGTCTGATGTATTTGGTCCAGTCTGGGGGATGTTGGGTCTGGTGGTACTTGATCTAGTCTGGGGGACGCTGGGTCTGGTACTACTTGGCCCAGTCTGGGGGATGCTGGGTCTGATGGTACTTGGTCTAGTCTGGAGGACGCCGGGTCTGGTGACATTACCAGGTCTAGACTGGGGGACACTGGGTCTGGTGGTGTTACTGGGTCTAGTCTGCTGTCATTCCCCTGGGGACAGACAGCAGGTTGAGGGTCAGAGGGGCTCACCTGAAGTGTCCATCACGATGCCACCTGCTTCTCTGATGATGACTGTGGCAGCAGCCAGGTCCCAGCAGTGCAGGCCAAACTGGTAATAAGCGTCTGCGGCCCCTGAGGCCAGGTGGCAGAGTGCCAAGGTGGAGCTCCCGATCACTCGGACCCTGGAGGAGAGGGCAGAGGTTCCATTGAGGGGTGCTGTGCACAAGTCGGACTGCTCCCACATGGCTGACATCATCCAAAGTCAACCCTCCGCCGGGCATTCCCAGTCACTAAAAATGAGCCACAGGGCTTCTCTAATAAGCTCTCTAGATTCAAGATCTGTGGTGCAGAGCAGTGCCATCCAAGAGAACTTTCTGTGAGGATGGAAAAGTTCTGCAAATGTGGAACCTAGTAGGCACCCGTGGCTGCTGGACACTGTGGCTAGTGCAACTGAAGAGCTCGTCTTAACTCTACTGAACTTTTACTTAACTTAAGTCACCTGTGTGGCTAGCACGTACACTGCAGACGTAGGGAGGGTAGGAGACGGGAGAAGATTTACTTGGATTTGTTAGGATTCATTTTTCCTAAACATTTGCTGGAGTGATAGCATTTACGAAGGGCTCTAAGCCCACACAGGATGCACTGGTTGAGTGACTTGAGATCAGTCACTTGGCTTCTGGAAGCACCGCTCTGAAAGGAACAAAGGTCCCCTGTCGGTTTCCTAACGGCTGGCCACGTGAGGTAGCACACCAGCAGAGGAAGCATCACGTGGCTCTCCCGGCCTCCACATGGGGTGCCTCACTTGGGATCTTTTCCTCTTTCCCTGGGGAGCTGTGAGCAAGACTGTGTGTTTGGCCCTTTCCCCTTTGGCTCCAGGATGTTCTGGGAATCGAAAAGTCATACCCATGAGCTTTGGCGTGGAGTAACCTCTCCATGTTGCTCAGGAACAATTTCAGAGTGGCGGGGTCACGTTTGGGGCCGATTTCCGTTAGAACCAAGGCCTTGGAGATATCTGCAGTAGAAAGAATGCCCATGATCAGAAAAATCAAGTCTTGGTTCTAACTGAATACTCAGGGTTCCCCCTGAAGCAAACCTCAAACATCGGCCTCTCCTTCCCTCTCAGAACAAGTACCATCTGTTGAGTGGTTTACGCTATGAAGTTTTTCTGACAGCTGTGCAGCAACGTAAGGACACAGTGAAGGGGGGTCAACAAAACCCGCACTTAACTATTTCCTCATCGCTCCCTGAAGGCTGCTTCCTGTTTCAGATTTCAGAGGGAGCAGATTCTCAAGTCTCTCTCCTTTCGGGGATAGTTAGCATGAAGGACCTGGAAGAGTCATGTGGCTAATGAAAATCACCATCATTCAGTCGTAAATAAAAACATAATGGTGACAAAAAAAAGCTTCATTCAAAACCTTTCGCTAACTGCTGCGATCACGGAGATGGCAATGGCATCCGTGCAGAGAAACCAGGGGGTCTTTGGAAAGGGAGCTCTCGGGGGTAACCCCGCTGGGCATAAGGAGGGCTGAGGAAGGGGCTGTAGGGTCCCCCCAGTGTGGAGTGGCGAGGCACCCATGCCAACCACACGGGCTCCTGTGACAGGAGTAGGAAGCTGCCCCGTGGGTGACAGGGGATGTGCCTGGGCTCCCTTCCTATGCCTGACTCACGGGTAGGTTATAACAGGCGGTTTGTCTTTGCTTTGCTATACGCCCAAATACAACCAAATTCAGTCTGTCTGTCATGTCTGGTCAGGCCTTCAGGCTGAGCACTATCAGCTGCACCGGGTGTATTCATTCAGCTAACAGACAAAGTCCCTCCACGAACTGGAGGAAAAACACACTCCACAAGCTATGTCACTCAATGCGCCCGGTGCTACATCGACACCTACAGAGTCTCTGAGGGACCGGATGACAGTGAGAGGGCCATCTCCCCTCGGACAGCCTCTATATCCATTTCCCCTTTTCTTAAATCAGAGGCTCTCATTTTCTACTTTAAACGCTTTCTGAAAATCACTTCGCTCCACACCAAAGTTACCTGCCTTGGAGAGGTCTGAATCACTCCCTGTCAGGCACACCCAGCAGCGAAGCTGAGCTAATGACGCACCTTCCCCGCGTCCAGTGTGATTGAGGGGCTCTGCCCACAACACGGGGCCAGGCGGCTCCAGGATCCCCGTTGACAGGTCACTGCCCAAGCTTACCTCCTAATTCTCTCCCTGGACTGCAAACTGAGATGGCATTTTCCCCAGGGGCGGGAAACACGACCTCTCTGAGAGAAAACAGTCTCAACAGAACCGGGCACACAGCAGGCACTCAGTAAATAGTCACGGAAGCAATGAGCACTTTTCTTCAAACACCAGCGTTAAGGAAACATTGGTAAGAGTCTTCTTGTTTGAGCTGATTTGTTAAAGCAGGAGCATTTTTTAATTTATGGGAGGAATACTTGAGTTTAGTAGAATTTGGTTGGCTAGTGTAACAACCTAATAACTATGTATAACAAAGGTACTATTTGGTGGGGGGGGTGGATTCTTGAGTGATAAATATTTTTGTTAAAAACACTCTTGAAAGATAACATATCGAAATTTGGGGAGTGACTGTTTAAAAGGATGAGCTGACCTAGAGGAGGCTGTGGGGGAAAACGGAAGTGAAGGAGCAGGATATGCCGCCTGGTCTTACTTCTAATTTCCTTATCTAACTTCAAATCTTACACACACACACACACACACACACACACACTGTATTCTTTTATTTCTTATTTCTAGTTTTTTAGAGAGAGAAAGAGAGACACAGGGTGTTGGGAGCCGTTTTGGGCTCACAGATTGAGACCCCTCTCGGCGTGGAAAACATTGAAGCAAAGCTCCTGCCGGCCAAACTGGCGCCTAATCTTACCTCCTTCTAAATAATCTTTCAGGTCTGGATTTCTTGAACCGCTTTCGTTGGCCTAAGGGACATAATGCTCTTTGGTTTTAGGACATTTGGAAAAGGGGACCTGGTCTTGATGGATAAAATCTGAATGAGAGTAACCTGGTCAGAAGTAACCTCAAAGTTGCCTCTTGGGGATAGGTTACACAAATTGATCATACAGAATAGCAGTTATGAGTTGGCTAGAAATTAGCAGACGTTAGGCCCCAAAACTCCTTGAGCCAAACTAGATTTTCCCTGCAGGTATAGCATTGTGTTAATCATCCCCTCAGCCCCACCATAAAACCTCAAGGCACATCTCTGTAAAGCTTCTCTCAGTATTTGGTTAACAGACTGATGGGAGAGTTTGTAAAGAGATTTAGGACATTCTCCAGAGGTTAGCTTAGCCCAAAAGTTAGAGGCACTGTTTACAGATAAGGTACAAATAGTAGCCAAACAAAAGTAGCTACACATATCTTCACTGATTAACAACAAACATTGAGTACCTTCCTGAGGTTAACGTTTCACAAATCCTTTTGCTATTCCCATCCCCACGCTCCCTTATAATAAAAAGGCAATAAACAAAATACTTTTACGGAAACTGCTGTTTGTCTAAAGAACAGATAAACATGAGCCCTTATGATATAGGCTCACTCACTCATAAAGGAAAAGAACTTAGACAAGTATTAGAGATCTTGTCTCTACCAAGCAAATAATACCTCCTCCATCATGGTTACAGATTATGGATAGAATGATCTATAGATGGTCAACATAGGCAACAGTGTATGTGCCCTCTGTTTACTGAGGGCTACAATAACCCTGCTCTCTTCTTAAACATCTTGTTATTTTTCTCTGCTATAAGCCTACCTAACTCTGCCCCAAAAACTGTGCGTGGTCTATTGTTTGGAACAGAATCATAAAAATGGTTACTGCCTAATCTAAGATAAGACTGTCTCCTTCTAGGTCTGGGATTCACAAATATGCCAACCTAAGAAATATTGTTAAAAATACCTTATTACTGATGTAATGTCACTCGCTACCTTTAAAAATAAAGACACTGAGACTAGCAGGTGGGAGATGCCAGAATTGCCAGGGCTGCCTGCTTGGTCATCAGATTCCATCTCACTCGTGGCTCTCTCACTTCATTTCGCCTGACCGTCCGTCCTTCGTGGACCCCTAGATTCGCCGGAACAAGGACTGACCCCGGCAACAGGGTAGGGAAAGAGTACTCGCAGCAGAATGAGAGAGAGAATCTTAAGCAGGTCCACACCACACGGAGCCCAACATGGGCCTGGATCCCACGACCCAAAGATCATCACCTGAGCCGAAATGAAGAGTCAGATGCTCAACTGACTGAGCCACCCAGGCGCTCTAGACACTGTATTTTAAAAACAGTTCATTCTGTTCCTTGTTCTTTTGATAGAACAATATATCACGCACATCTTTCTCCATCATTCTGTACTTGTAAGGACTATGTGTTATTCCCACAGAAGAACTGCTATTGGCTCAGCCATCCCCCACAGATAAACATTCTCAATTCCTGTTATTCTAAACAATGCTGTCTCCTTTCCT
>PITB01025021.1:0-23421 GCA_004024585.1 Paradoxurus hermaphroditus
CAGCCAGTGTACCCATGTGGGTCGGGACCAGCCAGTGTACCCATGTAGGTCGGGACCAGCCAGTGTACCCACGAGGGTCGGGACCAGCCAGTGTACCCATGTGGGTTGGGACCAGCCAGTGTACACGGGCTGGGTGGGCGGCGCCCCTCTCCCTGACGATGGCCCCCCAGGCTTGGATGCATCTGTTGCAAGTACCTGCGATTGAAGACATGGTCAAGGTGCAGTTGACCGTCAGGCGAGGGGGCTGGCTGTCCACTGAATAGATGCTCACCGGCCGCCGCCCCTGGCTCCGGCAGCTAGGTGCAGAATCGGAGACGTTCTGAGGAATAAAAACAACCTGTTGGAGAACGGCGACAGAAGCGTGTCTTTTCCGTTTGCTGGTCCTCAAGGGTGGCCTGCTCTGGGAGCTGGCTGACCTGGGTTCCGTTTGCGCCTCTCTCCAGCTTACCGGCTTGTGTCGTCTGCTCTCAGATGGCTTGGGGAGGGGACTAGGGGGTCTCTAGGTTCCTTTCACCTGTCGCGCGTGACCGAAATGCTGGCTAATAACGTGCCCGGTGAGGCATTTTCATTTCGGCAGCCTCTCTGGCTCTTCCCCCGGACTCTAGTTGATTTTAATTTCTTCTCCATCGAGAAGGCTTCAAATTTACTTTTATTCAAATCAGTATGCGCACATACGCACGGAGATACGCTCTAATTTGTAGGATGATTATGCTCAACACCCGTGCAGCCGTCACCTGTCCTTCCTGGTCCCGGCCCCCGTCAGCGTTCCGGGGGCGCTCGCCCGCCTTCCCGTCAGCACCGTCCGAGGAGCCGCCGGCCCAGCTGTGCCCTCGCCCTCCCTCCTCGTGTCTGTTTGTAGTCGTATCGGCGGCACACGCGTTCCTAAATGGATACAACATCATCTGGCGTTTCCTGCTTCCCACTTGTATGGGAGCGTACCGCACGCGCAGTGTTGCGACTTGCTGCTTCGCTTCACGGTTTTGTGAGATTCGTTTATGTTCTGGGCGGGCGATGTTTGTCCATCTCCCTGCAGCGGTTCACGCGTTTTGCCATCTACAGGTATTTGGATTTGTCCGTTTTCGGCTCTTGTGCAGAGGGTCGGGACCATCTTTGTCTTCTGACACAGTGGTGTGTATACTCTGAGTGACCTCAGTTTCATTAGAGAAGACCAGGTGTGACCCTCTGGTTTGCCCTCACGCGTACATGGCGTACACAGCTTGATTTAGCTTGCGTATTTGTTTGATCTTAATTCTTCATGACACCTGCTGCTCCCCAGGCCTCTGCTTTGTTCCCAGGAGGAGCTCGAGCCATTATTGCTCTGGCTCTAAACCGAGCCTGCAGGCCCCAGCGCATTGCTGTGCCTCCCGGAAGGCTCCTGGAAATGCTTGACACTGTCATTAATGTTCTGTGTTACTTTAAAAGTAATGTCAAACGGGAGACGAGATGAAGCTGTCGTCTAGATGTTTGCGTGACTCTTTCTTGGCACAGCTGTCCTTGGGGCACAGATCTGAGTGTTGCTTTGTTTTCTTATTTGGTCTGTGTCTTTCAAAAATGTCATTTGCTCTCAGGTCAGCCTTTCCCGAAAGGAGCGAGGGAGACGGGAAGGGACGAGGGAGTGGAGCGCGCCTCCCCGGCAGCCCACGCGGGGAAGGCCTGTGGCCCGCCGTCCTTCCTTCCTCCACGGCAGCATCTCTGGGTTCCCAGGACGAAGCTGGCCCGTCTCCACCGTCGCTGGCTCGAATTGAGAACTGGGGGCCAAGCTGGCCCCGTGCCAAGAGGAGACTGGGCTGGCCGATGAGGCTGGAGAAACCTCTGCAGGAATCCTCCGGGCCAGGGGTCGGGAGACTTCGTGAAGGGCCAGACAGTGAACATTCCAGGCTTTGCAGGCCCGGCGGCAAAAAAAGTGAGGGTCTTTTATAGGTACTTACATAATAAGAGAGAAAATAAATTCCCACGAGTTTTGTATTAACAAAGTTCAAAATACTCATATTTCCGGAATATAGTTCTTTGATAACACTGGTCTGCTAGTCAGAAGAGGGAAATTCTTTCTGGGGAGATTTCTCCATCGGGATTCAAAGCTAGCGTTCCCCTCCACCTCATTGCCCTGTCGATTGGGAACATCATCAGTGCAGGTCCTTAGCTCGCAGCCGCACAGAAACCGGTCCCCCCGTAGGTGCCCACCTGCCCCAGACTTGTCTCCTCAGACAGACCGTGGACTTGGCCTCCACTGTCCAGCATCAGGACGTAGGTGCGTCTGTGCCAGGATGGACATCCCTGTCAGCTCTGGGGACAAACACTACCTCAGCCCTCCGAAGGGAGAAGAGATGTCACCCCCTCACGTCCGTGCGGAGCCCACAGGGGAGAGAGGGAGGGGCCCCCCTCGGTGATGCCAGGGGCTCCGGGGACAGCCTTAGGGGTGGCGCACGGAGCTGCCCGCAGGAACGAGCCAGAAGCCCGGCCTCCGTGCAGTGGTCCGAGGGATCAAAGTGGACGCTTTCAGAGTGGCTGGAGACCGCTGTTTATTTTCCTCTGAAGTATCGGAGACACATCTCCACAGTCTTGTTTATGTGATAGGTTTACTCTGTGAAGCTTGTTTTGTAAACTGAGGGTCAGCTGCGGGGCGGGCCCTCAGGGTTAATGGGGTTTGGCCAGACGCTCGCCCGGGGTCCGTGTGGGCTCTTCCGCTTCTGCCTCTGTTTGTGGTGTTCACACACACATTCTGGCCAAGGCTGCGGCCCTCTCCCCTTCTCTCTAGCTCAGTGGACTTGGGGAGGGCAGGGTGTGGGCGAGCGCCCGGTCCGTTAGGGACCTCAGCCCGACCGGCGGACACCCCGGGTTTCTGGAGGCTCTGCAGGTTCGCTCATTTGTTGTTGTTTCGGGTTTCCAGCCCGTTGTTATCTGTAGTTGGGGAAGACCACGTTTCCAGCACTCAGTCTTCATCGTTCCGACTTCTCCTGACCAAGTTTAATCCTAATTATCTGTAAACAGGGTGTGTTTGGAGCGGGGAGGTAATTGCTTCTCCCTCTTGCAGTTTCAATTTAAAATTACCTCTCCGCCTACCTCACCTTTCTTTCCAGGCTCCTCTTGACAGACTGCAGAAAAGCAACGGTTACCGTTTATCCACTCTTGCCCTGAGTTCGGGAAACGGCACATCCCCTTTAATGACAGAGGTAGAAGATTCCATCTGGCGGCCTATTTTTACAAGACTTCAGTGCGGGGAAAGAGCGGGGAGGGTGTGTCCCACTGCACCGTGCGGGAGGAGGCCGGTCACCGTCAGCGGAGTTATGAAGCATTCTTCATCTGAGGTCGGCCTTCCGCACTGCGGCCTACGGCTGCCCTGGTTCACGTTTTTCTCAGCACAGCTGAGCAGGAGCCCCGTGCACGGAAGATCGCGCTGTCCTCTGTGGGACTGCCAGAGGCCGGAGAGCTAAAATCGGTTGAGGAGGCCGACAGATCTCCCTGGCCACACACTGACTTTTCTAGAATGTCTGCGGCCCTGTACCAGTCCCGTATGGCTTCCCAACCACGGGTCCCAACCAGGTCCTTCCCTGTTGGGTATCTGGTCCCTGACTCCACTTCCTGTCTGCTCAGATCTGTTGTTCCCGCTGTGGCCTGAGTGGCCGTCAAGTACACCTCTCCGTTCTCCCCTGCCGGAGCCTTCCGTGGCTGCCTGCTGTCTGCAGGCTCAGCCCGATACCCCCGCCAGCCTGTGTCCCTTGCCTGTCTTTCTGGTCTCACGGTCACTGACCGAGCAGCTTTCTGAGTTCTGTCCTGTGTCTGTGTCAGCTTTGTGCTGGGTCCTGGGGACACAGCGGTGAGCAACTGGCTCCCCTTACGGGAGACCACTGCAAAAGGTAAAAAGAAACATAAAATTAATCATATTAATATTGTATTTAACCTAATATGTCCAAAATGTTATCATTTCAGTGTGTGGCACTGGCCGTATTTCCAGGCTCAGTAGACACGTGTGTCTCGTAGGTGCATTAGGAAGCGCAGGTCTCAAGGCGAGTGGGACACATAGAAGAGCAGTTACGTGAGAGTCCTGGACTTCTGGCTCTGTGTCTCTCTAGAGCGTTGCATTATCTTGCTAGACTGAACTCCATGCAGGCATGGGCAGTACCCGTTGTATCTCTGATACCTTGCTTAGTACTTAGCATATAGTAGGTGCTCACTAAACTTTATCAGGTGAACTATTGAGTAAGCACAGGGTTACAGGAAAAGTCTGAGAAGGCTCTCAGGAGGAGGCCATCCTCTAACTCAGCTCGCAGAGCTGGAGTAGAACTAGCAGGTCAGGAGGAGGCAGGGAGCGCGTGGTGTTAGAGATGAAGAGGAGGGAGAAGGTTGGGAGGGGCTACAGGAGTTCACTGTGGTGGAGGTTTAGGGTGCAGTCGGGAAGGGCTCAGGAGATGAGGCTGGAGAAGTAAGGGGGGCCAGATCGGGAGGAGGGTGTACAGCTGCTCGGGACTCGAGGCCTCCTCCTGCGGACGCGCGGGAATGGCACCAGCGTCCTGGGCCGGGGGTGGGCCCTCGAACTCCCGGTACGCGATTCTCTCCTGTGGGCGGGACGTTTTCTCCCTTCTCGCGTCCTCCGAGCCCGCAGGCAGCGAGGGCTTCGTGAGAATATCGGCTGACCTGTTTCTGTGCGCGCAAACCGGGCTGCCGTCGCTGGCCTCTGCCGTCGGGAGGCGGGGGGGGGGGGGGGGGGGGGGGGGGGGGGGGGGGGGGGGGGGCCTCAGGAGGGGCGGGCTTCGTTACTTTCGTTACTTGAGTGCAGGTCAGGCCCGTTCCGGCGATTCCGGACCCAGCTCTCTCCAAGTGCTGGAGTAGACGTCGATTAGATCAAGTGTGCTTTTCCGTCATGGCCCTTCTGGGGGGGTCGGGACCTTCCAGAGCTGTGCCGAGTGCGCTGAACTGGTGCTCTTTGTGAGAGTCGTGCTCTCTGACGTGCGGTCGATAAAGCTTCAGGAACCAGTGTTTCTGACACTCTCCTGAGCAGACCCCGTCTTCTCGCGGTCGCCGGCGGAACCCTGCAGGAGGTCGGTGCACGCTGCAGGACGCTGTCCGGGTGGCAGACTGGGGAGTGAAAGGTGACGAGTCCAATGCTGCTTATGCACTTTCTCCACATCCCTTTTCGCGTCTCAGGGGAAGGTCTGGAACGGATGAGAGATGGCCTAGGAAAACAAAAGCTGGCTCTCTCCAAGAGATTTTGACTTCCTTGTGTCCGTTCATACCTACCCCTTCCTCCGGCGTGTCAGAAAATCATGCTTTTTAAGATGCAGCTTCTCAGGGCACGTGGGTGGCTCAGTTGGTTAAGCATCTGAATTTGGCTCAGGTCATGATCTCATGGTTTGTGGGTTCCAGCCCCGCATTGGGCTCTGTGCTGACAGCTCAGAGCCTGGAGCCTGCTTCCAATTCTTTGTCTTCCTCTCTCTCTGCCCCTCCCCGCCTCAAAAATAAATAAAACATTAAAAAAATAAAGTAAGCTTCTCTGTTTATTGTAACCACGCTGTCAACTGTCTGCTGCCTTGTGACCATTTCTCTATCTAATAATCGTCAGCACCAATCACATATATTCTTAACCTCTACTAGAACAGTTGTTGTTGCTTTCGAATAGGACTTAGGATGCTGATAAGGAAGGCGATTTGGGAAGCCTGGCAGGGAAGGACTCTGCTGTTGCTCTGAGGCGGTGTGCTCTGTTTCCGATGACATTCTGTTGCAGGTTTTTGTGATGAAATCTCATGATGAGTAACAGTAATGTTATCAAGTGTATACCAGATTTGGGCCTTGGCACTTGGCCTGCAGTTCTCTGTTCCTTTACAGTAGCCTCTGTGATGGGTGTCACTGTCCCAAGTTACAGATGCTCTCCTCCACCTGTCACCACCGAAAGTGACACGTTGGCTCTTCTTTGGTGTCCAATTGGGTTAAAGGGAAATTTTACACCTGCACCTTTTGAGAAAGTAGAACTGTAACTCAGACTCCTGATTTGATTAGTCACTGAGCAGATATTGCTTGAGCACTTACTACATGCTAGGCATTGTAAGTGCCATTTGCTACTACCGTGTAGTGGTTGGCCTCTTAAGGTGTAATAGGAAGTGGAATGTCATAGAGGAATATTAAATACTTAGGTGTATCTAAGTAATCATTCAGCCTGGCAAAGTAGGTTGTTATTCCCCGGTTCTGGAAGAGAAGTCTAGGCTAGAAGGGGATTAGGCAGAACATACCTTCCAACCCAGGCAGATTCATATCTGGGTCTTTCTGAATCCAGAGTGGGTTTGCCTCCCACCAGACCATGCTGCCTCTGGGTGGGGAGCGGTCTGGCCCGCCCGTTGGCGGTCTTGCCAGGGCGGGGACACTCTCGTGGCAGATCTGCTTCCCCACACGCCCGTCGCTCCCCCACCCCCACCCCGCGCCCTTTCCTTGGCCCGTGTCCGGAAGGAGCCCCTTGGCCGGCCCCGAGCCCTGCTCGTTCACGGGGAGAGTTGAGACCGTCGGGGGTGGAGCTGGTCCAGGTTAACTCCTAACTCGCTAAGGGACGGCTCGGTCTGCGCGCCACACCACCGCGGCACCACCGAGGATCTGTGCCGCAGAAACGGCTCCGCGGGGGCCTCCAGAGTGGCTCTCATGAGGCCCGTCTCTGGGCTCAAACACGTTTTAATTAATGCACTTCTCTATATTTTAGGCTTTGGACGTGGACCGGATGGTTCTTTACAAAATGAAGAAATCCGTGAAAGCAATCAACGCCTCTGGGCTGGGTGAGTACACATTCCTTCCTAGCGGTTTCCTCGTGCAAATCCTCCCGTTAGCGGTACTGAAGCCACGATGGCTATCGCCACTGATGGATGGTCAGCCAAACCTTTTCTTCCAGGTGTGCACACTATAAAGCCGAGTCGGGGTATTTAACTTGCAGGAGTGAGTTTTGTTTTGTTATTGTCTACTCTGGCCTGGTGGTTCACCTTCCACCCCCACACTGTCGCCTGTGCTGCTTCCTGCTCCCTGAAGTGCAGCTGGGTTCCCCACCACCGTCCTGCATGAACCCGCTTCGTCCGACTGGTCGACAGGGACGCCGGCCTCGTTCCTGCCGCCTCTGTTGTGTGGTCTCTGTGTTGATCATGTCCGTGTGGCCCTTCTGTTCTCTCCTCCAGTTCTCAGCCTTCTTGTTTCAGATGACAGTTAATGTAAAAACACAATCAGCTACTGAAAGTAATATCTGGTCTAGACTGAGGAACTTTTTTTGAACCGTGAGATCATGACCTGAGCCGAGATCAAGAGTCAGCTGCTTAACCGACTGAGTCACCCAGCTGCCCCGAAAATAATTTTTTTTAAGTCGTTAAGTGATAGTGTCGTTTCCCTCAGAAACAAGCAAGCAGCAGCCTTGGAGGACCGGGAGTTGTGAGGGCTCCCAGAGAGGCCGAGCGAGGTGATGGGCCGCAGACAGCACTGCCGAGTGGGGTAGAAACACTGCCTTTGCCCGTGGCTGGTGGCCTAGGAGGAGAGGGTGGGGCCCAGGGTTTCCACCTGCAGAAGCATCAGCCCGTGGATGACTGTACATCGTCCCCTTCACCCTCGTGGTGTTTCCCTTTAGTGACGGTAGTGAATGGAGTAGGAGGACAGGGAATGCCAGAGGGCTGAGAGGAAGGAGGGGTACAGAAGGGTCTGGAAGCGCCTCGAGCACCCAAGCCTGCCCCTCCACCCGTGTTCGGCCTTTGCGAATACCAGCTCCAGTAACTGCTTTTGCCTCCCCCAGGAGGGCTGTGCAAGCCAAGATTGAGAAGAGGCCTGCAGGAAACTTCAGCTACAAAGATGATATTGTGGCCAAGAAGCGCCAAGTGTGTTCAGGAGCAGATTTAATGAAAGATGTGCAAGCACTATGTTGAAAACCTCGAAGCACCGCTGTCAGCATTAAAGACCCAGATAAACGGAGCGGTGTGTGATGTACCTGGGTTGGAGGACTCGATACAGTTACTGTGTCAGTTCTTCCCCAACGGATCTCAAGATGCAGCACAATCCTGATCAAAATTCCTGCAGGAGAAATTGACAGGCTGATTCTAAAACTTCTGTGGAAACGCAAAGGACCTAGAATATGCTAAGCAATCTTGATACAAAAACAAGTTGGAGAATTTAAACCATCTGACTTCAAGTCTTGTGAGATAGTAGTGATCTAGACAGTGTTGCCGCGGGGGGGCCAACAAAGAGATCAGTGGAACACAAGACAGAGTCTAGGGGCGCCTGGCTGGCTCAGTCAGTAGGGCATGTGACTCTTGATCTCGAGGTTGTGGGTTGGAGCCCCACGATGGGTGCAGAGATTACTTAAAAATAAAAGCTTTAAAAAAAAGTCTGGAAATAGACCCTCACTAAGATGTTTCTGCTTGTCAGCACATTGCCATGGAAGTCCCACGTGGTGCCGGAGCATCTGGATCTTTCCATCAGAACAAAGGAAGTACAGCCCTCTCTCCTACCCTACACAAATAGTAATTTGAAGCGGATCATAGATTCACACGTGAAAACTAGGAGAACATCTTTACCACCTGGGCGGGCAAGGCTCCTTGGATAGGACCCAGAAGGCAGTAAGCGTCAAAGAAAAAAATTGATAAATTAAACTTCATCAAAACGAGACACTCCTACATGCTCAAAAATGCTATTAATAGCCTAACATTTGACGAGCCCCCAGTCAAGAAACTGAAGGGCTCACACTTGAGGAAACTGAATCAGAACAGGACTTTAGATTGAGAGCATATGATTAACATCCTTAGAAAGGCAAGAGGGGTGATTAAGTAAGCGTAACAGAAAAGGTACTAATGAAAAAGAACCAGTAAAAGGCTTGGAGGTTGAAACATATGTAATTGTTGAAATAAAAACTAAAATTTGCTAAATATTTAGCAGGTTATACCCGTAGGAAGAGGGGGTCAGTGAGGCCCCGTGTTGCCGGGACGTTAGTTTCAGGGATGGACTCTGTAAAGTGAAAATCAGGAGCCACAGAAAATAGATTCAGAGGGGTCAATCTTAGCACCCACCCAAAAGGACTTCCAGAAGAGGGAAAAGAAAATGGGAAAGAGGGGGCGCCAGGGTGACTCAGTCGGTTGGGCATCTGACTTCGGCTCAGGTCATGATCTCGTGGTTTGTGGGTTCCAGCCCTGCTTTGGGCCCTGTGCTGACAGCTCGGAGCCTGCTTCAGATCCTCTGTCCTCCTCTCTCTCTGCCCCCTCTTACTCATGTGCATACATTCTCTGTCTCTCTCCCCCTCCCTCCCTCCCTCAAAAATAAATAATAAAAAATTAAAAAGAAAAAGAAATGAAAAGGGAAGTTTTTGAAAAAGTAATAGCTGAAAAATTCTCACAACTAAAGGAAGAGTTAAGATCTCAGGTTGAGAGAGTCCACTGAAATTCTAAGGGAAACAGATTATACACTCATGTGTGTGTGCATACACACGGCATGTGTGGTGTGCTTGTGTGTACATATGTCTGTGTGCACGTATTATATGTATATATGTATATATAAAGAAGATTTGGGGGAAATTTGCTAAAAAATGATTGTTTTAGCATTTTGACTTTATACTCATTTTTCCTCCCTTCACTTCCCATATTTCACATATTGTGATGTATTGATGTTAAAACGATTAGACAGGTATTAAGTTGTTTGACTAAGTTCCAAATGGAGGTGGAAGAAGCTCACGAAAGCAAAGAGGTGGGAGGGACTTAGGTTGTTCGTGACGGAGCGCGTCCGGACCGAGTTCGAGAGCTTTTTGGACCTGGGCTTCGGGGCGCCAGCTGTGGTGCCCTGGAGCGGCCGTGGGGCACCTAGTAGCCCTGGTCTCCTTGGCTCTGAGACAGTCCAGTTGGGTGAGGATGCAGGTCAGTGGTTCTCAGCCAGGGTCGCACCCCCCAGCCTGGTGCGAACGCCCGAGAGAGAGGTGCGTGTGCGCATGTGTGGGGGCGTGTGCATGTGCTGTTGGCACCTTGTGGGCGGAGGCCAGGGATGCTGCTGAAGGTCCCACAGTGCGCAGGACAGCTCCCAGCAAAGAGTTAGCTGGCCCAGAGTGTCACCGGTGCCGCAGTGGAAAGCCTCATCTAGATGTCCCTCAGTCCTCTGCAGCAGATAAAAAACAAAACAAAAACAGAAGCCGCCACTTTAGCTTGCCAGTGCGGAAACATCGATTGATCGCCTGACAACTGCCGATTCTGTGAAAGAAGGAAGTCGAATTAATTATCATTGGCTAACCCGTAACCGGAAGTAAACATAGGTAGGAAATTATTTTCTCTTTAAAAGGAAATCTCAAAGAGTTTCAACTCTGTACCGAGCTTTGCCGAAACCAATGTTTGAATATCCAGATTGGTCGCCCGCCTTTAGCTCTTTTTGAGGGTAAAGTTGGGGAACAGGGAGGAATAATGATCATCTGTATGTTTTTGAAGACTTATTACAAACCTTGTGCTTTCTGTACTTTATGCTAGTCTTTTCAAACTGCTCTCATTTTAGGAGCGAGCAGTCTGAGGTGAGAGGGCTTAGCGTGTTCCCAGGATGCTCCGTGGAACGCGGCTCGTTCCAAGAACACGGGACTGCGTTTGGCGGCCCGCTCTGCTTGGAGGCCGCCGCGTGTCCTCAGTGTGTCTGGCACACTGACCCACCGTCTTTAGGATTTCAAGAAACCACTCGAAGATGATTGCTTAGTTCTGAAATAATCAGATTTCAAAAAGTATCTCAAGAGATATTTTCGGGGCGCCTGGGTGGCTCATTCGATTGAGCGTCTGACTTTGGCTCAGGCCACGATCTTGTGGTTCATGGGTTCGAGCCCCATGTCGGGCTCTACGCTGACAGCTCAGAGCCTGGAGCCTGCTTCGGATTCTGTGTCTCCCTCTCTCTCTGCCCCTTCCCTGCTCATACTCTGTCTCTTTCTCTCTCTCAAAAATAAACAAACATTAAAAAATTTTTTTAAAAAAGTATTTTGTTTATTTACTGCGTTCACTTGGGTTTTTGAGTTTATAATTTAAGGCTAATTCAGAAAGGGTATTTTATATTCTCATCTGGTTTAAAAGTGATTTTAAAGTCGTATGTCAAGAAGGCTGTTCTGATCAGAAATAAAAATGAAGCACTATGCTTCTCGTGCCTGACGTTGGCCATGTGACTGCTGCGAGTCCTGAGAAGGACATTTGTGTCCCCGTAGGCTGGCCCAGTGCTCCGTCGTGCACCTTTAAACAAGTAAACATAGAAGGAGGAGGCGTAGACACATGGGTGTCAGGAAGCGAGCCCGTACGGATTTAGAAACGCTTCTGTTTCATCTGCCTTTCTGACCTCTGTTGTTGAGTGTGAGCCACAAACCCCCTTCCTTTACCTGCCCCAGAGTCATTTTCAAAAATAGAGCCTCACGTTGCTCCTTCTCTGCTCAGGACTCTGCGGTGTTTTTGCGTTACCCACTTTGATGTTCATGGGGGGGGCGCTGCAGAGCCTGGGAGAGATGAGGAAGGCCTCCGTGGGCTCTAGAATCTTAGAGAAATTGGGGTAAAAGCACAGGTCATCAGGTGTCTACTCCTGCAGGACTAGCCGAAGGTTTTCATGAGCTAATGTGGATTGTCAGGAGATCCGTCCTAACCTTTTCCAGGTCCGTGTGTTTATGAGATTGCCCCTGACTCCCTTCGTCGATCCGATGTGAGCCTCCGCTTCGTTAAGCTCAGTGGACCCAGCCCCCGGCCCCACCTGGCCCCAGGCCACCTGTCCAGGGGTCCCTCTTCTGTGCCCATCTTTGGAGCAACTGGAGTTTCCCCCGGCAGGCCACCGTCTGTGCCTTCTCCCCCCTTGTTTGCGCTTGCTCTTCTGTCTGCTTGAAATGGCACTTTGCCACTTTCTTAGCGGAAACGGAGGCGTGCGCAAGTGCGAAGTTGGGTCTGGAATTTTTAACACCGCACTTTGGGCACCCAGCCTGTGTCCTTCCCGAGGCGCCACACAGCAGGCTGACCGTTAGCCTGACCTTGGGGGACCACCTGTTTCCGTGATCTTTTATACCCGCCTAAGAGATCAGGCCAGGCTTGAGTTCTTATGAGGCCGTGAGTCGGAATTATTTTGTACTGATCCCGAAGTCTCTATTCCAGGGCAGTGCTGTCCGCTTCAGAAAGGTCCCCTGAGGAAGTCCCCTGGGGAAACCCTATGCCTGTTCCTGTGACGTCACCGACACTGTCCCCAGCTCTTTGGAAACTCGCCTCTAGAACTGCTTTCAGTAGCACGTGCTTTTGAATATTTCTGGTGGCGGGGTGTGAGTGAGGATAGAGGAAGTGTTTGAGCAGTAAACAGCAGCATCAGGGGCCGCCTCCTGGGAGGGATTAGCCGTGGGCGACCACGGTCGCTCAGGAGCGTTGTGAGTGTGCCCCCCTGCTGCCTCTGAGGGCAGGTAGTTCCAAGTTCCGGATCGTGAGGGTAGCTCACGTCCTAAGGCAACTGCTTGCCCGGGAACACCACTCCTCTCGCGTGTCATTAAAAGAACCACAAAAAGAATTCACCATTTATGCCTGATCCTGCCACGTACCTGTCCCATCTCGTGTTCCCTGATTTCTCGGAGACGGGGACGCTCCTGCCTGCCTTCCCGATTGGTCATGGACTGGCCCCATCTGACCTCTAACCGAAGGACACCAGTGTCCCCAGTGTCTCTGTCGCAGGCTGGCTGACCTCTGCCTGCTTCATGAGCACGTCATGACTGTATCTGTCTTTGCACACTGTCTGCCGCGTGGTCCTTCCCGTCCCAGGCACCTGTTGAAAACCTGCCCACCGTTCCCCACCCACGTGCACCAAGCCCACACTGGACCTGGCATTAGCCTTCTTTAGTCTCTTGTGTTTGTTTTCTATGGCTGCCATGACAACTTACCATAAAGCAAGTACCTTAAGTGACAAATTTATTTCGTCCCTTTTGTGGACATCACCGAATCCCCAGCGGCCAAGATGAGGTTCAATCCCGATGTGACTTCTGACCGGAGCGAGAACTGTAAAAGGCATTTCAGTGCCCCTTCCCACATTCACAGGAAGGTGTGTCTTCCCCTCTTTCCGAAGAGCTGAGACAGAAGTAGTGTCTGAGCCCTGCGCGCCCGCAAGGATGACGAAGGACAGGCTGTGCGAGGACACTACAAAGGTCAGCAAATTGCAGAGTAGTCCAGGTCTACAGGTAGACGGACGTCATCTGCACCGAGCGGGTACACGGTGGCTGGAGAAGGCGAGTGTCCCAGCCGTCGGCGTGGCCTTCACCCTGGCGAGGCGGTTCTTGCCAGGCTACAACTGGACGAGGACCGCAGAAAGATCCAGGAACGTAAAGCCAGATCTCGCCACGTAGGAAGAGAAAGGAGCACGTAAAAGGAGGAAATGGCTGAGAAGGTGCAGAAATAAAGTAATCTGATATACAGCTGTCAGTAAACACTGTGAAATGAACAAGAAGCCGACAGATGTATCTCGTGGCTCCGGAGGTCACAGGTCCGAGATGGGTCTCCTGGGGCCGAAGTGGAGGTGTTGGCAGAACACCTTCCTAGAGGCCCAGGGGACAGGCGCTTCCTTGCCTTTTCCAGCTTTAAGAGGCCGCCTGCATTCCTTGGTTTGTGGCCTTCCATCTTCAAAGCCAGTGACGGCCGGTAGAGTCTTTTTCACACCCCGTCGCTGTGATCTGCCTTGTTCCACACAGGCTGCCGTAACAGAACCCCTAGACAGGATGGCTTAAACCGCAGACTCTGCGTCTCGTGGCTGTAGAGAGCGTGG
This sequence comes from Paradoxurus hermaphroditus, assembly GCA_004024585.1. Lineage (NCBI taxonomy): Eukaryota > Metazoa > Chordata > Mammalia > Carnivora > Viverridae > Paradoxurus > Paradoxurus hermaphroditus. The sequence continues at coordinate 13,720 of PITB01025021.1, forward strand.
TGTCCGCGTGGCTGGGGTGTGGTGAAGGCTCTCTCCCCAGCTTGCAGACGGCTGCCCTCCTCACTGTGTGTTAGAACGTGAGGATGCCCGTCCTGAGAGCCCCCCTCAGTGATCTCTTCCAGACCTCAGTGTCTTCCAAGCCCTCCCCCCGATACCATCACACTGGGGGAGAGGGCTTCAACAGACAAGTGTAGGTGCAGGAAGAACACAGCCCAGTTCTGTCCGCAGCCAACGCCAGATCCCCTGTCTCCCGTTTGCACAGGGAGGGGCCCCGTGATCGCACTGGGCGACGCCAGTGACCCGGGGTCTTCTCCCCACCCCAGAGTCAGCCGGTTCACAGCTCGACTTTCATTTGCAACCTCAGTTCCCGTTTGACAGGCAGCAGAACATCTAGGAAACAGGTCCAGGAATTAGGACGTGCACACCTTTGGGGCTGGGAGCGGACATTCTCTGCCTTCCACACCTCACCTCTGAACTCTGAGTTCTGCGGTCGAATCCGTTTGACTCTCGTTTAGCCAGAAATAAAAGAGCGCCTAATATTGCAGGCATTATTTACCCCTTAAATATCGCTCTTTTTTATTCTCTGGCAGTTACATGTCTTTTGACCTCTGCTCCTCAGTTAGAAGGCAAGCCCTCGAGGTCCCTGGCCAGTCTTGGAGGGAGTGTGGTTTAGGGGAAGAGCACACGGGTGTTACCGTCTCAGAAGCCTGACACAGAAGTTCACGTGCCACTCGAAAAGCCGGTGGCAGGAAACTTACTTCATCTTTCTGAGCCTCAGTTTCTTCATACGTGAGCTGGGAATCTTAATATTTTAACATGTTGTTAGTGCAGACGGACCGAGCCGACACGACAGAAGTGACAGGTCTGGGTCAGGGCACGTGGTCAGCACGGCAGCCGCGGATGGACTTCCTGTGTGCTCCTTGCAGTGGCCGCGCAGAGGCGGGCACATCCGCGGTGGGTGCCCCATAATACTCACGTGCACGTTACCACGTTTCTGCCACGAGTTTGGAGACCGTCCTCTTACGGTTTCGGATGTGAGCCGTGTCCGCGATGGCAGCCCAGTGTGTGCTCGCTGTGTGAGGATTGACCCAGATTTACGTAGAAGGGGGATCGGAGGTGCCTGAGAGCCGCCAGCTGTATCTTTACGGCCAGGGAGCTGAGGATGGCTTTGACCGTCTCACCACGGACCTGCATACGCTGTAGCCTCAATATTGCCTCTCGGCCTGCAGAGCCCTTACTATCGACTCTCTGGCTTCTTAGGAGGAAGTTTGCCAGCCCGAGCGTTAGAGTGGCGGTTCTGGAACTTCAGAGCGCCCCAGAACCCCCTAGAGGTCTTATTAAAACACAGGTTGCTGGGTGGCCCCGCCTTTCAAGTTTCTGGTTCAGTAGGTGCAGGATGGAGCTTGGGAAGTTGCCAACCTACTGCGTTCCCAGGTGACACCGAAGCTGCTGGTCTTTGAGCATATTACCACGTGTGTGTGCACACACCACACACATGCACACACACACGACTTTAAACATTGGACTGAGCCAAAAAGGTATCAAGTATGTCCCTGCAGATACAACCCAATAGTCGTCTTACACAATAGCAGGTATATTACCTTCACTCCCATTTTTCAAAACAGATGACAGTCCAGCCAGGTATATTTCCTGGGACATCTTGTGCACAGGTTTGCAGAAGCTGTCATTATGATGATTTGTCAAGAAACAGTTTCTACAGTAATTTTCACCCTCATGATAGACTGCGGCTGACCTCTTAAAAACGCCCAGTTTACAATCGTTCTAAAACTTCGGTTAGTCTAGAATTTCCCAGGCTCTGTTTCAACCCAGAGGTATTTTCAACTCCCCCAGTGGGAAGTCGAAGTGAGCGGGGTTTTTTTTTAGCTGCTTGACATATCAGTGGGTGGAAAAATTCATCTTTATAAAGAAGGAAGCCATGGAAGACTTTCATTTTCCCTTCTCTAGAATTACTCCATCTTAAACACTTGGTGGGGCTTCTTCCTGAGAGAGGGAAATCTCTTCTTCACCCTTGATCTGAATGTCCTCGAGAAGTTTGTCACATCCTTGAAACGAGAAGTACAAAGAAAGAAATGCTAATCTTCCCGTAAGCCCTTACCGTCTATCTCCCCTCTACAGAAGGAAGTGAGAATTCAGTAATTTCGTGTGTGTGTGCATTTCTCCCTGTTGTTTGTGATGCTAATTAGAATATGGCTATGAAATTACTACAGAGCTTGAAATTAATACAGAGAATTGTTTCTATTATAGATATCCTGTAATTTGGAGAGAGCAGGTTAAAAGAAATCGCGAAATAGTTTGGGAAGTGACGTTTCATCGTGCATTCGGAAGGTCCGACATCTGGCATGGTTCTACCTATTGCATGAGGGTGTAACTAGATCGCGGTAATCCCCAGCTGTTGGAGTGAATCCAGCAGAACTGGTATTCCCCTTTGCTGTGGCATAGAGAATTGGCGCATGGAGTTTTTCAAAGCAGTTTGGCAGTTCGCATGAAGAAAAGTACCCATCCTGATGCGGGAAGATGCACAAAGGTGCTCATTGCGTTGCTGGGGCGCCGTATCGCGGAGGAGACCCGAAAGCCTCCCTCCTGTCGCTGAATCAGGACCTGCTGCCCGAGGGAATTATGGGTCTGTAGCAACACAAAGAAAATTAGTGATGATGGAATATTCAGCCTATAAAAACTCAGGATACAAAATGTATGGTACCATATCTGTGATCAAAAGGAATAGGAGATTAGAACATGATAAAGGAAAGAAAATACTCCTGTATTGATGTTCATAACCTGGAGAGTGGAGGCGTAATAACAGTCATAAAAACCTGACACTCGTGAAGTATGGGTTGTAGGGCAAGCACTGTGCTAAATAAGTACTTTACTTAAATACACCCCTCACGACAACCTTGCGAAGTAGGTGCCGTCCGTGACTCCATTCACAGATGAGATCGCTGAGGCACGGGGTGGTCATTTGCCCTGGGCGGTGGAGCTGGCAGTTAGAGGAGCTGAGATCCAAACCCAGGCCTGCTTCCTCGACTCTGCGTTGACCGTGGTGCCGCTGCCAGGTGCCCAGTGTACCTGGGGTGGACGAGGGTCTCCAGCGGAGAAAAACCAGGCAGCAGTGCTGTGGGAATGCCCTGGGTGTCATCGGGCCGCGCCCTAGTGAGGCCTTTGAAAAACTCCAGGTGGCTTTGGTTGATCACAACTGGTGTGACGTGGTACATGAGAAGCTCAAAGGTGAGTCAAGTGACCTTAGGGGAAGTGAAAGAGGAACCTCAGAGACTTCAAGCTGAAAACCTCATTGTAGGTGGACATTGGAAGGAGCTTGGGAGGGGAGGGAGAACGCGTATCTGAAGGCGTTCTTTAGGACGAGGAAGTGAGACATACTCGTTCCCCTCTAGAGGGTACTTTCATGGGATCAGGCTTTGACTCAGATATGAGAGAGAAGCTAGCTGGCTGAGCTGGTCATTGGAAGGGCTTCGGCAGAAGCGTGGTGCCCGTTTTCTAAGGAAGTTGTAGGGGAAGGTGGCGACGTCCACTCTGAGACTTTGAGCTGTCTCCCACTCACAGGTCTTGGCGATGTTCATGGTCTCTTCTCTGTGGGTTAAGAATGGTTGGGGGGCACCTGGGCGGCTCAGTCGGTTGAGTGTCCAACTCGCGGCTCAGGTCTGTGAGCTCGAGCCCTGCGTCGGGCCTGGAGCCTGCTTCAGATTCTGTGTCTCCCTCTCTCTCCGCCCTTCCCCTGCTCACGCTCTGTCTCTCTCAAAAATAAAATAAAAACATAAAAAAAAATAAAAATAAAGAATAATGGTTGGAATTTAGGTGGGTAACTTGTGGAATCCTGTTAGCAGTGGTCAACATATTAATCATGGAAGGATAGCTACTTGGAAGGAGCGCTAGGATTTGTGACTTAAAGTCCCAAGTATTAACATAGATCATTTGTATCCATTTGGTAGGGAATTTAAGCTCATCGAGGCTAGGGCTTTTCACCTGGTATTTATAGGGTCTGCGGACAGGCTTATGGGGTCTGCATCCCAAAATTTGTATGAAAAATTATGTCAAGATACCTTTTCCTGGTATCAAAACATTTTTCTGATTTTTATTGGTGTCCGTGATCAACAAAAACTGAAAGGGCCACGGATCTGGCTAAAGCCTCATGTCTTACAGATGTGGATATCGTCACAGAGCTGATGCACAGCCTTACGTGCTGTGAAACATTGACCGCGTTATGCAGGGAGTTCGTGAACCCGCTTCCTCATCTGCGACATCTCCCAGAGTTGGGGAGGTGAAAGACTGCGCGTGTGTGTTTGTGTATAAATATATCCATGCGAGTGTGTCTAAAATTCTTCTTACATGAATAGCAGCTATTACATGAGGCTCGGAGACCATTGATTTTTCAAGGTTGCTCGTTCCTGGGCATGAAGACTCTGGGGGACCTCGCCACACCACAGGAGTGGTCTTGTCTTCTGGTCGGCTGGCCATGCTGTCAAAGAAGGGGGGCAGGGGGAGTCTGGGGAGCATCTGGAAGTAATGTGAATTGTACCTTCAGGGACGAGGAGGCAAGAATAAAGGGGAGGAGGGCTGAAAGCACTTGGCAGTGACCACAGGCACACGGCGTGATGGGGCCGGTCAAGCTGCTTTGCCAACAGGGCATCTGGGCAATCGGACGTGACGTTTCTAGCAGCCGATAGTCCACAGTCAGCAAGTGTGGATTTACCTGCCTGCTTCCTGCGCCAGACCCCAGGGGATTCCAGGCTGAAGGAGCTCCCAGAGGGCTCCTGCCTCCTCCTCTGATTTGGTGGGAAGCAGCTCTCTGGATGGGGGGAGGCTGGGGTGGGTCAGGCACCCCAGCCTTGGCTTTAATCTCTTGGACTAGATTCTGAAGGACAAAACTCCTTTTAGCTTCATAGCCTCTGAAAAGCCTTTTCCTTCCACAGCCCCAGAAAACGGACGCTCTTCCTCATTTCAGGCTGTGTCTCTCCCTCCTGGAACGCGTGGCTCGATGGATCGTCCTGGCGCATTCACCGTCGTCCTGCTGAATTGCGCGTTGGCAGGTGCCAAGCTTTATTCATCTCTGTCCCTTCCGGACTCGACGTTCTTACATGCCAGGCTTATCGTGTCACTTTACAGCCTTTGGGGTCCTCTGGTCCTTGGGAGGCAGTCCCTCATCTGACCCCCGCCGGACGCTCCCTGGGCTCCGGCCCCCGAGCGTCCCCAGTGTCGTTCAGAATGAGTACACACAAGTGCACGTTGACAGGTTTTTTGTGCTCCGAGCCTGTCGTCTGAAGTGACAGAAAGGACAACATAAAAAAAAACTTCATCTAGTAGACGGTCTCCGTCCTTCACCCCTCCCCCTTTCCTCCCAATCGTAGTTTTCTGCGAGCAGTGGGCGTCTTCTGTAGAGGCAGTGGGGTGCTGTGGGGTTCTTCCCACAGACTTCTAACTCTTGTTTTTTCATCATTAATAAAGGGCGGCATCGGAGCGTATGCGGTGATCTCAGACTAGAGTTTTCATATTTCAGTGGCCAGCCCCCACCTTGACCCGAATTGACTTGGTCGCGAGCCTCCCGTTCTAGACAGTCACCAGATTAGATACATCCGTGATGACCTCCGTAAGGACTGGCAGTTTCCATAAGGTCAGAGGGGACGCCCCAGGAAAGAGTTGAAGGAAATGAGTTTCGAAGTAGAAAAGAGCACAGTGTGTCAGAGAAATGGCAGGTGACGAGGCTCCAAGAGGGAGGCCGTGTTTCCTTCTTGTCTTGCTGGTCTTGAGCGTGGGCTCAGGGGTCGTAAAGTAGGAAGGGTGTTCTCATCCCAGCTGCTTCTGGAGATAATTCAGGTGTCTTGTCGGAGATAAGTCAAGTAGGTACTCCGGTTCCAAAGGCGTCTCGATCGTGTCAGCCTGTCCAGGAGAGACCGGTGGGGAGACAGATTATAATGCCTTCAACAGACTCACCGAGCCAGAGTCATCTACCCGTTGTAGCTGACCCCGCAGTTTAACTTATTTATTCTAGATGTTGTTTTCTGATTATAAAGGTTATATGAGCTCAGTTTAGGAAATTCAGAAAAGCAGCAGAACCGGAGCCCCCGGCCGACTCCGTGAGTGGAGCGTGCGCCTCTCGACCGCAGGGCTGTGAGTTCCAGCCCCGTGTGGGGTGTCGCGAGTACTTAAAAATAAAATCAAAAAGGAAAAAAGAGAAGCAGTAGCACAAAGTCACGGCCGAGGGCAGTTTGGCTCCCCAGGGGACAGGCCGAGGTGTGCCCCTGGTCTGCAGCCCGGGCGGGGTGTGCCCGCTCCCACAGATGCTCCCGGGGCTGTGAGACGCCCACTCGGGGAGGAGACAGTGTCGCGGAGACCTCGCCGGCGGTGCCTGGCACACACCAGCTACAGTGCTCGCTGTTTTTACCACCACTTAGCGTTTTGAGGCCTTTTCCTTTCAGATTCTTCTCTACATTCTAACTTTTTATGGAGTTGAGACTAAATGCGCAGTTTTGTATCCTACCTTCTTTTTTTTTTCTTAAACGTATCTTCTGTCCTGACCTGTTCTTAGTTCATGATTTCAAAAGCCTCCATAGGACTCCCCTTTGGAGAGACGGTTCTTTAACCGTTTCCACATTGGTGGAGCGCTGGACGGTCTCCGTTCTCACTCCTTGCAGATTCTTCTCTCCACACATCTCTCGGTCACCTCGATTGTTTCCTTAGAATAGATTTCTGGGAGTGCGGTCACTGGACGGCAGAACTGCTGTAGACGTCGATACCGATTACCGGATGGGGAACTGAACGGTGTTCATCCGGGAGGACTCTGGAAACAAAGCTCTCAAAATGGATTTCTCCCACGGGATGGATGGTCACAGGGCAGAGAGCCGGTGGGAAACAGTTGTTCTCCTGGGTGCTCCGTGCTCCGAGGCGGGTGCGAAACCAGGCGATGCGTCGGGCCGCCAGCGTGCAGGGAAACGGGCTCCTTGGCGTTCGCTTGTGCGGATTCTCCTGACGGGAGAATCGTGGCACGAGGGTGGATATCAGTCGCCATGCGATCAGGGAACATCTTTGTCGAGCCGCTGCTGCGGTAACATCCGTCTCTTCCTAGACGCGCCCTTGGCGGAGCTGTCTGCGTGGGTGGTTGAGTGGGGGGGGGTGTGGTGTCAGCAGGGGGTGGCCGGAGTAGCCAGCGGCCTGGCCGGGAGCGGGGGCTCAGATGGTCCGAGTCAGGGTGACCTACCCACCCCCATTTCTCTCTGTTTGTGGCCCGTGGTGTTTGGGTTACCAGCGCGTGTGCTTGGCTGGCAGAATGTGACATTTATGTCAGCCTAGAGCCGGGAGTGGTGGCTGCGTGATGAGCAAGTGGGAGAACGTTGGAGGACTGGGCGTCGGGAAACCTGAGTTCTTGTTCCAGCTCTGCTACAGATCTGCTGCGTGAACTTGAGCAAGTCACCACTCTCTCTGAGCTTTGCTTTCCTGTCTGTAAAGAGTGGATTCAGGACCAGGTCCCATTTCAACTGAAAAGACCTAGTAGTGGGCAGGGATGGCCCTGGGGAGGACGGCACGTGAGGCCTCTGCTACCCTGTGGTGGTTTCGAGACAGCTGCGTGCAGGCAGGGACCTGAGAACGCATTCACGGCCTCTGAACACACGAGGCTCCACGCTGCTCCTTGGGGTTGGCTGCCTTCCCGTTTCTTCCCTGTTCGGAAGTTCTCCCTGACCTTGGAGCATGCGCCTGTTCAGAGGTCCCCTTCTTGGCATCTCTGAGTCCTCAGCACCTGGCACGGTGCAGGCCGTCAGTGGCGTGGATTCGGGTGTCTTTCCCTAGACGCCGATGCCAGCTGCCACGTGCACCCTCATCTTCGCGTCCTGCCCCGGCATACGGTCCTGCCCCTGTTGTGGGCGTGGAGGTAACGCGTGAAATATAGGAGGTGGAAGTAAGGGTTGGTTGACGGTGAATTGCTGTCCTTCGGCAGTGCTGGGTGTCGCTCGCTGCCTTGCCGTGCTTGGCCCCTGGGAATAAACGGGCTGTCTTTGTCCTGTTAGGATCCATCCATTTTTGCTTCAACTATATGCACAGGGTCTTCTCCTGGATACCAGGTTCTTGAAAATAACAGAATCAAGTAAACTAAAAAGCACACAACAAAACCCAGTCCTTACTTCTAAAATCAGGGTGTACGTGAGCTTGCTGGCTTCATAATAGACTTTTCTGTGAGAATCTCTCATTTCATCCCTTTAATTGGATTGGTGGAAAGTGTGACCTTGGGGCAGTGAGGTGCGGGAAATGGAAGTGCTGTGGGGTTAGAATCAAGAAGAAACAGGGTCTTGTCTTGCCATGGTCTCAGTGACTTGGATCTTCACCTCCCTGAGTCCCTCCCACATGACGGACTTTTGACTCTGGATGATTAATAAGAACCAGAGTTTGAGATATATTTGAACATGGGTGGGGGGGGCAAGAGAGTGAGCTCTTTTTAGAAAACCAACTTTCACAATTTCGTAAATAAAAGCCGATAGACCAGTTTGGGTTCTGTCCAGAAACTTTATTCCCAAGCTGTTTATTTTGGATTCCTATTTTAAGTTTGTTTTCGGCAAAAGAAAAATAGAGGCGCTCAACCACTTTCTGTTCTCTGGTAGGAGAATCTCAAAGCTCCGGGCGATCTGGAGCAGTGGGTCAGTCAGTTAACTGGTATTCGTGGAGGGCTTACTGTGCGCACAGTGGGACGTCATGCCACTGTTTCAGGAAGACACAGAGATCCAGGGCTATGGTCTTTCTCAAGAAGCTACAAATTCGTTTGCAAGGAGAGAAATTTCTGTTAAAAACCCCAGTGAAATCAGCGTGAAGAGGGTCCCACTGGACCTAAGTTGGGGCAGTTTGAGCCTCAGAAAATAATGAAATATGTGAGATCATGGGGATGATGAACCAGACACTTCCTCGATCATGGTTGAGGTTGCTGGAAGGAGCACGTTACTTTGAAGACTCGCAAGGGATTTATAAGGGACTGCCTGTATGAGGCAGTCCATCGAGAAGCCCAGAAGGAGGGAGGACAGGAAGCTCATTCGTGCTTCCTGGTGCTGGAAGGTGAAGGCTTGCCGTCCGTCCGTCCTGTGTCCGGCGGGCTGCCTGCCAGTGAAGCCCGGGCGGGCTCCTCGCTCCCACAGGTGACTGACGTGGGCCGGGAGGCGGCCCGCAGAGTGCACGGAGGGTGGACTTGACCCCCCTCCCACCTCTTACCAGCTGTGTGATCTTGGGCAAATCCTAGAACCCCGCTGAATTCCACCCTGTCCGGAAGGCGATCGGGATGATGACATGAACACCTCAGAGTGTTAGCAAGTTGAGCAAAGGCTTACAGTCCCCCTAGTAGGCGTTAACCGAAAGTGAATTCCCTCACCCCGCCCCGTGAGCGTTCACTCGGAGCGGTACAGGCACCATTTTGAGGGGCCCCCGCATGGCTCCAAGGGCGGCTTTGGTCTCTGCGTTCCTGTTTTCTCTCTCCCAGTGGAGTGACCTCAACACCCGACGTCTGCCATGGCTGTCGCTCCCTTCCAGGGCCGCACTGGAATTGCCCGTGTCTTGACCACCAATGTTCGAAATGGTTCTGACAGAGCGTGCGGTTGGAAAGGAGCCGCCCTCACCGTAAACCGCGTGTGCCGGAATCACAACTGGAGTGAACTACGAGGTCTAACCGATCCCTCTCTAAAATGGAATTTTAAAAATCAA